>VWZK01017710.1:66150-123297 GCA_013396935.1 Baryphthengus martii | reverse complement strand
CCAACCCTGACAATTCTATGATTCACCTAACTGATTCACTTGCATCAGGAGAATGGTTGCCCCACAGTATTATTAACGGAGATTGGACTCTGATGTAATTCAGCTCATCTAAAATAAACACATCCTAGATCATAAGAATTAATTAAGAGATTCAGTTTGAATAAAATTAACCTGATTAAGGTGCTTAAGCTAGCGACCAAGGTTTCCTATGCAGTTGCTACAAAGGAACAGGCTTCCTCAGAAGAAGAGAGTGCAGACCAAGTTGATCCCATCTGTTTAAAAAACTAGAAGGAAAGTCTTGTCAAGCACTTGTATTGAGTGGATTGACCATGTAATGATAGTTTACTCTTTGTTTTACTTCATCACTGGAAAGAACCATTTTGAGAATGAAATACATCAAGTCTTTCAAATTACTTGTTTGTGTAGCACAAAATATTTGCTCTGGAGGACTTCCTGTGGGATCGGAAGACTGAACACATGAAATCCAGATGTATTTAAGGGAGATAATGTGTTCTTTATTTCCATATTCAAGACATTTTTACTTACCACTCCTTCGTACTTATATATGTCCTATCCCTACAAAATATGGTAGCAACCTCCTGGCAGCATCAGAGGAAGATGAATCACATCCACAGACAGGGTTTACTCTGTATTCCACTTCTATCAAAGGATGTAAAATGATAAAATCATATTATATTGAAAGGTCAATTCTTCCTCCTTCAGGAACAGATTACCAGGTTAATGTCACATGTGATAAAGGAAAATAAATACGCTACTTAGATGACATTTCCACTCAAAATAGTGTGAAAGGTTAAATGAAGTGTTTCTCACCAACTGATAGACTAAGGTTTTTGCACTTAAGTTATCATAAATAAAGCAATGCAGCAGTGATTCTGACCAGTCAAGAGTAGAAATACTAGTAAAATTCACTGAGTGTGGCTTTTTTTTTTTTAATCCATCTATACTGCTGATGTGAGTTAGATGCATATCAAATTTAATTCAGTTGTTTAAAGAACTCACCATAAAGAGGACAAAGAGGATAACAGACATGTCAAATATGAATTCAGTTGATGAATTAATTAAAAAAATTTCTCATCCCTACTAGCCCCAGCAGTCATAATTATTTCTTTAATGCTGGTTCAAGATTATGAATGTAAAGGTCTGGCTGTTTGCCAGAAGAAATAAGATCTGAGGTTGCTTCAGTGATGATGTCCACTTTACAGTCCCTCAACATACCTGATAAGTGCCTGTGAGAATTACTTTATGTATGTGTTCCATTACTGCACCAGGGAATCACACTGGGTTTGTGACTGTTTGATGTGGAAACTGAAGTAAGCATAAGGTAGCCTGCTCATATAAGACCAAGGCATGGGGTGAGGGTTGGAGGGGACAGAGGACAGACCTTTTTCGCGCTGCTGGAGCAGTGGAAAGGATGGGCTAAAACCCAAGTCTTATACAAAGGGTCAGACCCTGATTTTGCTCTCAGTATTTATTCTGTGGAAAACTGTAGAGTATCAGTATTTGAAAATTTTCTCTAGCACTAAAAATACAGTGCATTTGATTGCCATAAAAATAAGAACTCCTACCTAGTGCAAACTTCTCTGAGTTCACTTGAATTCTATAGAAGAGAAATGCTGATTTACACCACCAAAGGATCTAATGCAAAGAATCTGTTATATGCATGCTACAGACTACCCTACGCACTCTCTGGATAGAAAAGTGACAGGAAACATTTTTTTTTTGTTTTTAGCTGAAGGGTTTAGAACACACATGGTTCAAAAGTTCAGAGTGAAAGTATTATTGGATTACCTGTGCATTTAGGATGATTTCTGGAAAAAAACAAAACAAGGCGAGCAGGCAGCATGAAAAAACCCCAACAAAACCAAAACAGTGCAAAAATGACACGAAGATGCAAAGTAGACAGGTACAAGGAGACTGAAAAGAGAATAGGCAGAGGATGAAATAAAAATTCTGATTAATTCTACCCAGCAATAATGATAGACAAAATAACAAATGTTCTTTTCTACCCAGGGTTTAGGAGGAGGTAGGGCTTCATTTGATGGCATGTGGAAGAATAGCTCTAGATAAATATAAAGTAGTTCTTATACACAAAATGCATCACTGAGATCTTCACCTCATGTAAATTATTTTAGGTCCACAAAAATCAAGCTATTCACTAAACAAATGCAGAAATACCGCTACTGAAGTTACAGTATGTCACTTTCTCATTTAAAAGTGACCATTGCTTGGAAACTGTTTAAGTTGCTAAAGTGCAAGAGCTTTTTTTGTATCCCTCTCTGTCTCACCGGGGAAATTCACACGCCAGTAAAACCCTAAGGAAAGTGTTGTTGCAGTTAGAGGAGACTTTTTAATCACAATATATCATACACACTGATCACTGACAGCAGTGGAGAGGAAAATCTCCATGAAGAACTCTCTTGCCTCCACAAGATTAAGAAACACAAATCACAGCATTTAGTGGTGCAGCCCTCAGGACCTAAACCACAGAACAAATGTTTTTGCACGGCTATAGAAAAGACATCATACTTTGTCATAGTGATTTTTTTCAGTAATAAGTACATCTACTTGATCGGCCTTCTCCATACAGGTCTGGTGTCCTCTACTCTTTCCTGGGGTTCTGCTATAGTCAGATGTAGGACACCGAGTTATCTGAATCTTTTAGGCTATGTCAGTATTTATAGGTTTATGTTCTAACATCTTAGAAAGGCAATGGGAGGCATAAATTCTAATATAGTACAGGAGAAAATTTAAAACTGTGTTAAAACTGAGATTCTTAATGTTCACTGCTTTTCACTGGTGCCAGAATTAGGCATTAATCAAGGAAATGTCCAGTCAGGTTTGCAATAAAGGAGAAGAAACAAATTTTCATAGGTTGTGTTTAATACACTCACCATTTAAACGCAGAAAGATTGAAGTGCTCCAAATATTTCAGAGAAGATAAAAGATTCCACTTACATTCATTTCTCATTGCTTTCTTACACCAGTCAATGGATTAGCTATTTGACACACAGCTTTTTCAACAAGTTTGCAGGAGAGGAGACTCTTTTTGATTTTCTGCTATTTGTCAGGGCAGAGGTCCCATTCATGGCATACAATCCATTTCAGGTTCCTTCTTCCTTGGTGCAGGGTCAAACAATCAGGAAACTGACAGGTGAAAAGCTAAAATGGGTAATTATTCTAGAAAGAGTGTCTTAGAAAAATGGAAAAAAATCTGTCCTTATGATAGCTCATTATGAGACATACTAACGCTTAGATACTGTAAAAAGTTTCACAATTTCATGAAAAAGGGGAAGATAATTTATAAGCACAATTAGAATCCAGAAAAAGAATGCACATTGAATTGCATCATCTTTAGAACTAGATTTTATGCCAGAAAATAAGACACTTTCCATTTAACTGTAATTTCAAATGCAAATACCAGTGTCCTTAGAATGAAGCAGATGTCGGGCTTTTTTTCAGTGGAATGAGCAGTTGTTCATCTCTGAATCCTTGTCTTCTGGGGAAATATTTCAATTCCTTAGTGAATGAAAGACAAACATAGCTGGATTTTGCAACACATTGTCAGGCAAGCTAATTTTAGCTCCACGTTTGGAGCAATTATTGAAAAGTTGTAGATTGTTATAGTGGTAATTCCAGATTAGGATCAAGTTAGAGGAGGGGTTTTTTTTTTATTGTTCTGGGAGAACATTTTGCTACACTTGACTCAAAATCGTTCTGACAGTGAATAGAGGACAGACAGATGCTTCCATATATAAGTGGGAAGTTGCTTTGGCAACTAGCTGAAAAATAAAATCCTCTGGGGTGAAAAACCTATTTTATTAATCCAACTGTAAAGACAGCTACTACTGGTTTGGTTTCAGGTATCACCGGAGAAAACAATACACAGCTGTCAGAACATTCCACTCACTTCCAGATCTAAGGCTTTCTTTTCTACCCTTCCTCACCCTGCATATATACACATATATATAAGTATATATGTATATCTTGTGACCCCCTACCAGCATGGGAAACTTCCTATTATCTTCAAGCAGGGACGGGGTGGTGATAGTGACTGGGTTCATTTTAATAATTACTGAAAATACTCAAGAGTCTCCAGAACACAAAGGGCCTGATGTGCTGTTCTTTTTTTTTGTGATTTTTGGCATTTAATTGGGCTTCATCTTGTATATACATTATAATGCTGCCTCGTTTGCTGAAAGGTATTTCATGGTATGGCACACTCTGTGCATCTTTTTACTGCACCAGCTGGCACTTCAGGGTGAACACTGATGGGTTTTACCCTGGGAGCTGACACCAGAAGCATCCCATGATTGGCACAGCAGTCAGTCGCAGTGAGCATGCTGCCCAGGAGATAACCATGCCCCCTGGGTGGCCTGGAGCAGCTGGAACAGGTTGCAATACCTGGAATGGAAAAGTCACAGAGAAGCAAAGAATGAAACCATCAAAGCACAAGTGAACAAATAGGACAGTGTTTTACTAAGCACACCCAAGCAGTTATCTTTAAAGACTTTACTTGGGGATTGAACATGAAGAGAGACTGTGTGGACTGTGTTGTAGAAACACAGGAGTTTCAAAGACTATGTGGGCTGTGCACAGGTGGAGCAAGGCCTCTTACCAAAGAAACACACACAGCACACAACGGTGCTTCATTCAGGGGTTATTACTGCTTTACTGAGCAGCAAGGATTTTATTGTCTTAATTAGAAGCACGAGTCAGCCTTTGATGTTTGATTAATGAAATAGCTTTTTTCCCCTCCCTTTTATTTTGATCATTTAGAAAAACAAGATGGGGGGGGGGGGCGTGAGAAAAGGCTTAATTTCCTTTTAGCCACATTTTCTCCTAAAATACATTGCAGAACTTCACATGAACCGGTTATTCTTTGTATGAAACATCACATAAAAATAAAATTATTTATGATGATCAAGACATGCATAATAAAAATCAAACCACCAGATTTATGCATAAGGGAAAACTATATTATAAACTTATGTTTAGAAACATAACGGGCCATGAAAAATCCTATTAGATGAAAAGAAAGGACACTTTATTCAACTAAAAGTTGGCCGAACGTACATTTTATGATTTTATTTTAACACGGTGCTTAAATTATATTTGGATTCTATGTCATAATCTAAAACTAGATGAACATAAAATAAGACTTAAAAAAAACCCAGAATACCTTTTCACTTTGCTATTAGGTCTGGTTATTTATTCCTAATTAGTCAGTAGGAGAATCCAGATCCTCACCAGTTGTTTAGCAGTGTCCCTTTTGCTTCTGTAAAGGGAAAACAACATCGGCTTGGGGCTGGGGGCATGGATTGTATCCTAGATTTGGAATAAATTTAGTACTAAGATACTTGTTCTGGGCTTGATATCTGTTTCAAGCAGTCGAAGAAATTAGTATCCTTTGCAGGTTTACACACTGAACAATGTGCTGTTGCATGTTTTTGTAACATATGTCTTGGAGCTGTAACGGTGAAGATGAACCTACACCTACACCTGTCAGGTTTGCATCCCTGGATAAACTACTAACTCATGTGCTTGTCCTGCCTAGTGTATAGGCCACTATTTTAATAGCCCACCAGTAGCAGATAGATAGAAAAAGTTTGATAGAACAAGCTTTAACATTATGCAGTTAAAAAGAAAAAAAACACAACAAACTGAGGACAAACCTTGGCTTCTGTTCAAGAAAACTATTCTAAGGCACTAGTGGACAAAGGACTTGAACTGAAAAATCTGCTTTTAAACCGACACTCAGAGCAGCTATTTCAGCTGACCTTGTTATACTGAGAGAGTTTTTTTTTTTTTGATATTTTGTTTGATTATTTAACTATAATACTCTCTTCTCCATGGTGTTTTGTAGCTGGTGCTTTTAATGAGAAATACTTGAAAACAGCAGTACAATTTTTCATCACACACACTCTAAATTTATGATTTACAGTCCTCCTGAAAAGGTAAGACTTGATGAGAGACAAAAGGCAACATGATATAAAAAAAATACTTAAATCAAGAATGCATTTTCATCTCATTACAGTTCAGATAAGCTTGGATGTACAGACAAGCCCTTTACACTCTCTATTTATGCAACAGTCCAGGTTCAGACTGCCTAGTCATGAGGCCTGGGAAGAAAAGCAAAACTCAAGACCAAAATTCACTTTTGCTCATGTTCCCTTGCTACCATCATGGGGGAAAATCATAGAATCATAAAATTATAGAATGCCTCTGATTGGAAGGGACGTCCAAAGGTCATCTAGTCCAACTCCCTTCACTGAGCAGGGACATCCTCAACTAGAGGAGGTTGCTAAGAGCCCCATCAAACCCGACGTTGACTGTCTGTAGGGATGGGGCTTCCACCACCTCCCTAGGCAACCTGTACCTGAGTATTCTACCACTCTCTTATTAAAGAAGTTCTTCCTACAATGATGGGTACAATGCTGAAATACTTCCTGGGAAAAGAAACTTTTGTCTCGTAACCTGAAGGAAAACCTATGCAGGCATTTTCTCTGCATCTGGGCAGAGATGTTGCAAAAAGCACTAAGCCCACATGCACACGTGTGCTCACACTGTTATGGGCACACACCTCCATCTGCACACACTTGCATCCACACTTGCACACTGTGGATGGTAGGTCCCCGTCTTCTGTTTGGGGAGGGTGGGTTGCCCCATTTCTCCCTTCTCTCCCATGGCTGACATGGGCACTCCAGGCCTGTCTGTGCCTCCGTGGCTCCCCACACTTTGCCAAAAAACACAGGGGCTGGTGAGGAAGACCTCAAAACCTCAGGCACCCGAAGGTGGGGGATTGCATGTGCTGCCCAAGGGGAGGTTCCTCTATCATGATCCTGCTTCTATTCCAGGGTTTCTCCCTCTTCACTACTATTTTTTATGCCTCTTTTGTATTTCTCTTCAAGCCAAATCCACCTTTGTTTCAAAAGTCTCTTCTAATGCCCTACAACCACCTCTGTGATAATATTAGTTCCAAATAGTTGCAAACATGTATGCACGTAGCAAAAATCCTAAATCTTTGGTCTATCATGGATCTGACCTGTCTCTCTCATATAGGTGTAAAATTGAATTTACTTCTCTGATGCCAAGAGGGAATAATTATTGGTGCTCTTCAGGTATCTTAGGAAAAGATTTTCCATTCTATATTTCAAAATAATTTTCCGTATCACTACTGAAAACTTGCCCCTGACATTTAGAAGGTGTAGTTCCTAATAGGCCGTGCAATAGCCACTGGTTAAAGCNTTTCGCTTTCCTTTCCGTGGTAAGGGATCTACTGTCTTAACAATCTAGATAAATTGGGCCCAAAAATCAATTGGCTGCAATGTTTAATAAAATACCAAACCCAAAATGATAGACAATTTGGCTGGAAGAAAAACAGAAACAACCAAAGATGCCAGCTGTCATTCTGACAAGTGACAGTTTCTCCATGCGTGGACATTGGCTTATTTCTCTTGGTCACAGCAATTATTTTTGTTTTCTCCAGTTACTCATGTCTGTTTATGCTTCTGTAGCATCTGTTTGATTATTGCATTTAAGAATCTGACTTGAAATATTAGCTCTGGTAGACTCCAGACTTCCTCAGATATTTTGTTGACTAAACCTGCAAAGCCCGAATAAAATGCCCTTTGAAAGATAAAGAATATTTTCCTGGTTTCTTTATTTTTAGGAAAAGTGCCTGCTTGTTCTTCTAGGCACCCGAGTATAAAACATGACTGCTCTCTCTCTCTGATTGCAATTTATTATGATATTATTACTGTAAGTAGGGAGAAATACAGGGTAGACAATTTCTTGTTAGATAGTTTCATTAAGCTCTCAGGCAAAATTCTGAAAAAATTCTAAAAAAAAGCATTAATTCCACTTTTGAAGGTGGAGAGGAGACTGAGCTAGTACCAAGTTCAGCTCCACGTAAGCAGATTTTAAATTATTTTCCATTTGCTTTACATGTGGCTACACTGAAGCTCATCTGGTACTTTTTTAATGATGGAATTAAGCTTTTCTGAAGAGGGATTTTCTGCACTCCTTTTGAAGGAATTTGATTGCTTGAGAGATCTCAGGATCATCTCAGATTTTGAGATTTCACTGATTGTTTATTTTCCAAGTCTTTGATGGTGTTATTCAAAATAGCCACTTCCAATACTGATCCTTAAAGGAACCCCATTGCCAATCCTTCACCATGGTGAAAGGTGATCTTTCAGATCTACCTTTTTCTTCCTACCCATTAATAAAGTAAATAAAACAGTTTTTCTTCCAGCCCCATGGCAATTTTTTTTCTCTGATAACCCTTAATAAAAAAAGTGTTCAAAGGTTTTTTTAGAAGACAAATATATTAAATCTACCTGATCTCCTTTTGTATCTGTGCTCCTTGACACCTATCAGGATGTTGCCTCTGTGTGAGGCCTGTTAAACTGCTGGGCAGGGGGAAAGTACCCAGGGTCCTGATGCCACACTCCTGGGTTTCCTGCAGGTTAGCAAGGTAGAGTTTCTCTCTGCAGAAGCCTTGCAGATTCTTTCCTGACATACTGTGCTTAGCCATGATCTCAGATCTTGGAGGTCAACTCCATCTTATTATCGGGGATGGAAATTAGGCTTGTGTGTAATGCCCAGCTTCTGGATATCATCTTTAATACTTAAATTTCAAAACACTCACAAAAGAAACTGTCACTTTGAATTCAGCCTACTCTAATGGGCCTTTATCTGTATGACAAGCGAGACAAATTTTTCCTCAATGCAGGAAAAAGGCAATCCCCTTGGGCACCTTCCAAAGACAGTATGATATGTCCAGAAGAGTTTCTCAAGCTGTGCTTGAAGTTTGGTCTTTCCCCCCTCAATCCTGCTCTTTGCTAATACCACTCCTTTTGATTTGAAGTTGGCAGAAATGCATCTGTTTTATCTGATCATTTTAGAATTACCTTTCTTAAGCTTGTGTACGTTTTAGATACAGAAGTGGACAGAAGTGGGTTTTTTGGTCACCCTGAGTGTAAAGCCACGCCTTCCTGGTTTTTATAGCTAACCTCAATTTATATCCAGAGTCTACAACTAACAATGAGATGAAATAACTTGCTTCAGGGCCTGCTAGATCTGAATTGCAAAAAAAGGCCCAGAACCCCAAATGCCAGCTAAAGAATCCAGATTTTTTGTTTTTTTTTTTTTCTTATGCTGACGCTTAGACAAAAATAATTCAGTCTATAAACTCTGAACATGGACATTTCTGATGTTTGGCTTATTACCTCCACCTCTGAAAAGTCTATTTGTTGTGCATCTCACCCACCAAATGCTCCCAGCACCATGAAAGCATCATACTTACAGCTTTGTCATACTGCATTTCTACATGTTATAAAAACTCTCTGGGTTAAAGCTGACTCCCCTGAACGTAGAAGCTGGGTTTCCATCCTTCCCCAAAAATATTTCCAACTATATCACAAAACCAAGAAGTAATGCTGGATACTCAAATATAAAACAAACCTATTCAAACTTTTAAAGACTCAGCTGAAAGCAATAAAAATTCATGGCAGTTTAGTGAGTAAGCAGGCCATGCTTGCCAGCATGGATTCCTGAGCTTCCAGCTGTTAAATGGTTTCTGTGACTCTCAGAGCCCTGTTGCATTCCTTACCTCAGTGGCTTGTGTGGATTTCTTTAAAAACTTCACATCAAACATATATTTGTGGATAAATCCTCCATTTTTCTCTCCCTTTCCTGCATTGGTGACATCTTTTTAAAGATTTGAGTGGCAGACACATAAAGGATAACTGCCATTTATATCCCTGAATCTCTTCTGTCATGGCTTCTATCATAACGTCCAGTGTGTTCTGTCAGTATCTGGTTTATAATTGTGCATCCTGGCACACTGAACACCAGCCTCCTTACTTATAGCTGTTCCACCAGTTCACAATCTATTTTGTGTGTTTGCATTAACATTTTTTGTTCCTGTTTTCCCACATTGGGAGCTTTAGCTTCTGATATATTTAGAACATAGCAGGATCTGTTTGCTTGCATGAAAGAATGAGCTGATTTTGTAATCAATAATCTCACTTCACAGTTTTTCCTCCAAAAGGGTAGCTACTTCTGGAAAATCAAGGTCTACGGAAAGTATCTTGCCACTTCCTTCCTATCTTTATTTCCAACTTTCTTGACACATTCACAAAATATTTCACTCTCAAGTTCATTGGTAGTATATTTGCTGTTCCAAAATTCTGTTGGAAGCTTTGGTACATCATAAAGAAAATCTCATTTCAAAAATACCTGAGGCAACTGAAGGTAATGTAGTGATATATCCTAGTAATCCACACATTTGTTCTTCTTTTGCAATAAAGCTGATGGCCAGGGGTTCAATTGTCTACTGGATCCCAGGATGGAGTGTGGGAAGATACAAAACTCCAAAGAGAATAAAGCAAATCCTGTGTTTTGGGGAAAAAAAAACAAACCAGTTTCAGTTAACATCAGATACAGCAGACAGCCATGGGCACAAGTACGCATGCCATAGAAATGCATGGGTATTTTGTTTCTTATTCTCTCTAGACTGAAAAGAAAATACTATGCATCCCTAGTTCAATCCCTGCTTTATTGATCATATTGTTCTGGGCAAGCATTTTACAGATTTCATACAGCAAAGGCAAAATATCACCCTTAGGAAAGTCTTCTCCTGAATCAAAAAAAAAATCTATTATTCTGACTTTCGGGCACACTGAGTGAGCCGATAATGAGCACTGACAAAAGACTGAAGTGACAGATAATCTTGTGAAAAAATTGAAAAATAGCTAGATGGAACTATATCATGGCTTACCTTGTGCTGCTTTAACCATAAACAGAGTAATTAGGCCCTATAACGGCCTTCCAGTACCTGAAGGGGCCTACAAGAAAGCTGGAGAGGGACTATTTACGAAGGCCTGTAGCAATAGGATGGGAGGCAGTGGTTTTAAACTAGAGAAGGATAGATTTAGATTAGACATTAAAAACTTCTTTACTATGAGGGTGGTGGAACACTGGTACAGGTTGCCCAGGGAGGTGGTGGAGGCCTCATCCCTGGACACAGTCAAGGTTGGGCTTGACGAGGCTCTGAACAACCTGCTCTAGTTGAGGATGTCCCTGCTCACTGCAGGGTGTTGGACTAGATGACCTTTGGAGGTCCCTTCCAACCAGAGGCATTCTATGATATTTATGAGTGAAATATACACAAAGATTGTACAATAGAGGAATGCTTATCTTGTTGTAACTTGTAAATTACTAACTTGCACATGAAGTGGGTTATTCTGTGACCCTGAACAGTTTCACATGTTTCCCAGGCTAGATTATATTTCCATATAATTGATATAAAAATTAATGTAGTGAATCACTTAAATTAAAGTGCTATTCTCCTACCACTCAGAATTGATGTATCATTTTACCTCTGGAAATCTGACAGCCAGGCACAAGCGTCTCTAAAAATGCACATTAAAAAAAAACAAAACAAAAAAAAACAAAGAAGAAAGAAAGGACCTGCTCAAATATTCATTTGTCTCATAAAAATATTTTGTCAGTCTTGGTGAGAAGAAACCCCACCCTGCTCTCGTACATTAAACCGTTTCAAGAGCAGTATGGCTATTACCCTGGCTGGAATATATGCAACTTGCTGACATTAGGCCCATTTATGGGATCTTATTTTCCTGTGGATGGCCTATACCTGAACATTTTATCCAGCAAAGCAGATTAAAAAAAGAAAACCAAACCAAACCCACCCCACCCATGGTTTTCAAGTTCGAATACAAGTTCTTGTTTGTCTTGCTAACACACATTTTGTGTAAGTTCTTCTCAGTAGCCATATGGTGGACATGCAAATGATGCACAGTGATTTTTTTCTTTAAGGTGTTCCAAGAGCAATGGGAATAACTTCAGAAGAGGTCAAGAGGAGGATAGGCATCAAAACTGACCACAGAAGATAATTTTGGTCAGCAGCTTATTACAGTGTATGCAAGTCCTGAAAATCTGATGCACTCTTAGACTCACCTGCAGGTCATGGAGATCAATCTTGATCTTTCCATCAGTGGAGAGCAAACTGGATCACATCCCATGTGCTTTTTCTGTTCCATACACCTGCTGAGAATAAATTCAGTAGAGAACTGAGGTTTTGCATGCACACAGTCTAACATATTTTTAAGTGCAGGTGTGTAATTGCACATGGATTATTTAGCGGATGTAGTCTGATTAATTTTTACAATAAAAGCTCTCAAGGTCATGAGAGGACCATGCAGGACTTCAGTGAATAGAAGCCAAAAACCCTTAACTACAAACCCTGGAGCAGATTACTTGGGGGATTTGGCTGACACTGCTTAGAAATGGCACCGAGGCTGTGCTCTGCAACTGTTCACTGCCTTCTTTCTTGGAAGACTACTGCCTCTGCCTTACTGCTCCTGTCAGTCAGTGAGAATTGAAATAAGAGGAAGTTTGTTGGTTACAGACTTCTGTCATCTTTCAGACTCCCCCCACAAAACTACCAACTGCTTCTTAACTCATTTTTTCCATAAAGGTGAAATACAAAAATATGTCCTATGCCATTCTGTTACTGTTATACTATTTCATCAAACTTCTCAGAGCTAATTCTAGGGATGAGATGGGGCCAAAAAAATTCAGATGGGGCAAAAGAAAAGATGTTTTTCAAGACCTCTGGAATATGAAGCATGTGAAGAGTAATAAAATAGTAGTTACATTACTTTATTGCTAATTTTTGCTATTAGGAAGCAAGAATGCGGTTTTCCTTCAGTAGTGAATGAGTTGATTTGTCCCCTAAGAAAGAATATTCACCTCAGGATAGAGTCTAACTAGTAACTGCGTCATGCAGCTGTCCAGCTGTTAGGTATGTGATGGTTATCTAGAAAATTTTTGATAATTTGGTCTCGTTCTTTCTTAGTGTTTTGAAGAAAGATTTAAAAAGTAGTGTCTATGCATCTCCCATGTATCAGACATTTCTGACTATAGGCAAGCACATTTCTAGAAGCAGAAATAACTAGGAGCTTTGATCTTTTAAAACCACTGAAGGTAGTTTACCTCAAGTTGCACAAACATGGATAATCCTCCTGGCTTTAAATATGTTCCAGCTGAGATCTTTCTTATGACTTTAATGGATGTCAGTAAATCTTTAATAGCTGATGACTTAGTCCTCAAGTAACAGAAAAAAAAGATCAAGTAGCTCAGTAGTGCTGCTGAAACTGTATAGTAAGGTGGAAATAACCCTAAGCCATGAACTTCAGCTAAGGAACCGAGCTACCAACAGCTCTGCCATGCTGCCTCATATTTACATATGGAGGAGGAGAAAAGAAGCAAGGTTTTCCTTGCTGTGGAAATTTCTAAGCATCTATCGAGCACTTTTTTAAAAAAATTTTCAAGGCTACTGCCTTTGCAAGGCATTTTCAGTACTTCTTAAAACTGTTGCTTCCAAACTGACTCACAAATGTCAGGTTATTCCACACAGGTATCTATTGGAGGTAAGACCACTTGCAAGGAGAAATACAATTTATCCTGAGTAAGGCTAGCAGAAATTGGCCAGTGAGTTGAGGTACACCTTCCATGTAAACCCTTGCAGGGTCCTCTATGGACACTTTGACCAGTACGGCTTCAAAAGTCTGCTCCATAGGTTTAGGTGTCATTGTGTTTTCTTATATGGGTGTATATAATACCAACTTCAGAGGAGAATATGAAATTAATCTAGTAAAAATCTAATACATTATTTACTGTATTTATGTCTTTGTTGTTCACCACTGTTGTATCTAAACAATTTTAATGCATCTGTCCTCACAAATCCTTTGTATTATTTATGGTTACCTTCTACTGAACCACTAGGAAAATTAATGTGCTGCAAAATGAAAGGACCACATGCTGCCTAATCCTAATGGAAAGCACAGAGTGTGAGGAAAGGCCATAGAGAACCTGCAATCCTTTCCTTGAGAAACCTGCACAAGGCCAAGCAGGATTTCAGCCCCTAAATGTGGTGATGATTTTCCTGTTACTCTTCTCCGCTAGCAGACTTTCAAAGGAGTGGGACAGGCAATGGGCACTGACTCTGCCTTTCCTCTCTCATTGGGACTTGCCAGGCAGCAAGTCATGAGCACTGTGTAGGAGCCTCTCTAGATCAAGATAATTCAGTGTGGGCCAAAACGGAGGGTAAAAAAAACCAAATAAGTGTTCAAATATTCCCAAAGGCACTCAGGAGCTGCACGGATAATGCAGCTTAATTCCTCCAAGCAGGGTATTGGGCATTCAAAGTGGCAGAGCTAGGTGCAGGCAGAAATAATAGACAGATAAAAGGAAGGAAATAATGGCCCTTGGAGATCAGTGGGCTGCAGTACCTCACAAAGAAGTCTAGTCCTGACTGATCAGGGGCATAGATATATGATACATCATTTTTTGAAACTTGGAATATAGATATGCTAACCCACATTAAACCAAGAAGTTAAGCCTGTAAGCAGAGCACCACAGGAACACCACAGCTGTCTTTGCCTGTGCTCTCATCTCCATGTCTAGTGCAGGGTCCCTGGGACACAGCTCTGCAATTTACAGATTGGCGTCTCTGTACCGTTCCAGGACTGGAAATAACAGAAGCAATTCTGGCAAACAAATGCTCCTCTCCATAACAACAAAAATGAAACAACTTTGCATGGCCAGCCAAGCTCTCGCAAAGCAAACCTGGCAGAGAACTCCATAGGATACTGGACAATAAAAATAAATTTCCTGTATGACTTCCGCTTTTTGTAACTACTGATCTGCTTGTGTGATATTTTCTACCACTTCCAAATGCATGAAGGCAACAATCTTCCTATGATCCTTCACATCTCTTTCTGCAGTAGATCTAGCTCAAACAAACTAGTTTGTAACAATCTCTCAAAATGAATTAGCGTGAAAAAGAAGACTATCTCTTGGAAAAATCATTGCAGTTCATGTGAAGTAACAAAAAGTCCATGTGAGATCTGGCTTCCTAGTCCTGTAAAGAAACTCAGTATCATGAATGACTCTTTCTGATGACCAAAAAGAAGATAAACTCGTAAACAATCAAGACTACCCTCTGCTTTTCCTCTGATACTCCTGTTAGCTTTTTAGTGAAACAGCAGCTGAAGCATCTGGATCGTTCTTGTATTTCTTCATTTTTACTGATCTTTTCTGATTTTCTCTTGACATCATATTCTCCTGCCAATGCTTCTTCGCATCATGTTTCCTATAATTTCTCTGCCCAAGTGCACACAGGTGTGTTTCCCTTTCTTCAAACATCTGGGAAGGAAAATAAGCAACATCCCGAAGCAGCCTTTTACACTTTCATAATGAAGTTCTGCCTTCTCCCTCCATATACTTAATCTAAATTGTACTAGCCGAAAATTAAAATTATTTCTTCTTAACGTTTCTCCTAGTTTTCTTTAAGGATAGATGATATTAGTTTCTTTTGAACATTTGCCATATGGCTAACAAAGTTATTAGTCCTCTGACTTGATTCATTTTTGGTTCTGAGGACCTTATGTGTGATGCATACGAAGCTACATAGATGTAAATTGATCAACAGAGCGATCTGTTCTTGGGAGAGCCCCACATGGAGCTTATATTGTAATTAGAAGTGATTGATCGCCACCTCAAAAGCGTACAAGATTGTTATTGTAACATTTGACAAGTAGCATTTGAGTAGCTGGCTGAAAAATGAAAGAAGTGTTAACTAGCACATCTGAGGAGCAACAGAATTTGTTCTCCAAATGCATTATTCAAGAAGTAATTTTTCAGCCAGTGTTAGAGGTGATATTTGGCAAAGTACAGGACAAAATGTTATTCATTGTTGAGTTGTAGTTTGGTATTTTTGCTGTCACTCTGCTGCATATTTGAAAAGAACTGAGAACATGGCCCCAGGCTGTCAAACTTTGTTCTTTTATAGCTGCTCATTTTTTATCCAATCTGAAGATGGTTTTATAATTCAAAAAAAAATGCCAAGAATATTACAGTTCCACAAAGGTTATTTTGCACACCAGCTGCAGAAATATTGTACATTTTGTTTGTTTTTGAAAATACTTCCAGTGTCAGGTAAGAAAAAAAACCACCGAACATTTTGTGTTCAACCTAGTGTAAAATGTCAGCAAAAGTCATGAAGTGCAAGGTGCTTCCCTAACACGTTCTGACATTAACAATTTTTGATTTTATGAATATGTGCCCTATAGTTTATGGATTTTTTTTTTCCATTTCTTTGTTTTCTTGTACTTCTTTTTTTCCCCTCTTATTTAGAACTCATCCATGTGAAGAGGATTGCATTTCTATTTAATAGATTGTTTTCATCAGAGAATCTGATTCTTCAAAGTTAAAGTCTGGCATTTTTCTGGGGGTTCCTGGAAGTGCTCTCTTTTAGGCCTGAGGTTGAACATCTGCTCCAAATTCTGATAACTAGCATGTTTCTGATTAGGAGCTGACAGAGCTTCTCAGCAAACTGACATTTTGCTGCTAAAAGACCTGACAGCCACAGGCATAAGACATGATGGCTGTAGAGTTCGGATGGAACTCTGTCCACATCTGGGGACACGGGAAAACTGAGATACAGGGGACACTAGATACGATGTCCCTCCCCTAGCAGGTACCATGGACCTAAGCATTCCTCCTATATCCTTTCGGATGCAATAGCCATAGTCACATTGAGTGTCCTAAGACCTGATGAATTTAGGTAGTGTGATGATAGATGATTTTCTTCCCCAAATTATATATTCCCCATATCAAGAAGTAGTGCTATTCAGTGCTGAGACTGAAACATTTGATCTAAAAGAAATGCTTTCTTTTTGTGATCTTTCTCCACTTTTCATAGTTACTAACCATCATGGATAGTTTTAATCTTCCCTGAATCTATAAGCATCTTTTACATACCATCTTATTTTTGGCAGCCTTTGTTCCTTGATATATCGTCAGCTTTCTTGAGTATCGCCACTGTACCAAGTCTCAGCCTGTACTAAGAAACCTAGAAGAATGCCCTTTGAAAATACATCCAAAGTGATTAACTGTATACAAGCGACAGCAGAAAACACAAACATTGAAAATAACTGCTCAGCAGATAACACACTTCATCTTCTCTCTGACAAATTATTTAATATAGTTGTATGAATATTTACCAGCTTGACTTAATTCTGCCATTTCCCTCTCCCAAGCTTCATGTCCTTCATTTTAATAGAATAGCTGATACTGGACAGCGGATTTCCCTGCAAGTTCTGAGGCTATTCATAAGGCGGAGGTATCATCTGGGGATATCAGGTTGCTACAGGAAGCATCCCTTAGATGACAAGGGATATGGAGGGATTGCTCTGTGCATCAGTTGTTCCCAGCTGGAGTGACCTTGAAACCACAATCCTGATCCACCCCTTTTTGATTTCACTAAATGCAAGTTGACAGGTTATAAAAGATGTGGCCTATTTGTTCTGGTCAGGTCAACACGTTTTATTTTAAACCAGCCCTCACTCTTCTAATGTTGGTCAAAATCTTGAGGCTGAAACACAATACAGCCAAACAAAAACTGTTCTGTGGTTTTCATATCCACAACTGGTTTGTATCCAGGACATATTGAATAGTAACATACCATATCTGCTGAAATTTTACATATTAGTAATATTAAGAGGATACTTTTATATTATAGTCTTTACTATGTGTAATAATTTTTTCAGCAGCTGCCAGAATTGCAACTGGTTGATTTGACCACATGATAAACTGCAGATGATACACAATATACATTCAGATTTAATGCAAACATGGATAAAACTATTATCTTTGATAAATTTGGGATGTCTTGCACCACAGCTGGCTTTGCCTCATGTGACCAGTGAAAAAGAACGAAACGTTTCCTTCTTGAGCCCATAAAATAAGCCACGAGCTATAAACATGCCAGATTAAATTTACTGTTAGATGGTAGTACCATTTTGATTTTGCTGATGCTTAGCAAGTCTCTATTTTGTATAAATTAAGCCAAAAGGGAGAATATTTACAATGTTTCTGACACATCTAATGTGAATTTACGTTGATCTCAGTATACCTCCTTACATACAGGTATAAGCATTGTTACAACCATCAAAATATATGAAGAAATTTGTATCCATCATTGATCTGTCAGTCTAGTCCATCATTTAGGTCTGAATATTAATTAGTTAGCACTATTTTTTGGTTCTCTGACCTTAAAGTGTTATCATCAAAACTACTTGTAACTATAAAGCAAGTCCGGTCCACAATACTTCACACTTTACTTGAAACATCAGCCTCTTTCATCACGTTAGGGGATGAAAGTTTCCATATTTAAAATTAATATTTCAAGTACTTCTGGTTTCAAAGAAAAAAGTATAAGATGAAAATTAAATAAGTACATGAGTTTGTATATTGAACTCATACTTTTTTTAATACTCATTTATGAGCTTTGAATGTTATGCTCAAGGTAACACACAGCACACGTTTTCCTAGCAACACCATGTTTGCATTACATCTGAAAATATATAAGAATATTTTGTGAATACCATGTATTTCACACAAAAATATATTCTTGTTTCAATAGGAATTATTTTGTTCCATTATTTCCAGTATGTTTTGGCTTTAAAACTACCAGATTAGATTTCAGTACAGTATCTGAAACATCATCGTATTTGTTTTCCTTTCCCTTCATTTGACTTGCTAAACAGCCCTGTATCATTCACTACATCTGCAAGTGACAACTCATCACTGTTCAAATACTATTTGAAGACGACTGTTAAAAGGGATGAATAAGACTGGACACTTACCTTGAAAATTGACTCCAGTTGCTTTCCCGAGATGATAACTTCTGTTCTGTAGTTATGGTTTCTTGTGAAGAATTTTCTTATTCAGGCAACAAAACCATGTTGCTCAAATTTTTTCATTAGCACTTCCACTGCTACAGGTTTGGGCAAACTCTATTTTGTACTTTCAATGGCAAATTTTTATTTAAGCAATCTGTGGAGCTTATACACAGATATGAAAGCTTAACAATGTGAAAATGTTTGAAGAACTGAAGATACATCCAAGAAGTAAGAGGTTACTGCTTTTCTGACTACTGGCATTACAGTGGCTGGAAAGAAGGTAGCTGCATCTGAAGTGAAGCACAGGATCAACAACTAGCGATCTTTATAGGAAATGTTCTGATATTTGAAGATGATGTTTCATTCCTGTGACCATACAAGGTGGAAACAAAACATAGCTAAAGCAGAGCAAGACTACAGCTATAGCTGCTCACTAGAAAATACCTGAGTGCCATAGACCCTCCTACCCTTTCATGACCAGTTACAGATTGGAGATGCATCTCATTCCTTATCCGTAACTCCTGAAAGACATATCTGAATAACATCTGGGTGCATCTATCCTCAGAGGCAAGCACAGGAGGAGTTGAGAGAGATCCCTGAAGTGTCAAACATGCTACCACCTCAGGAATATGCAAGGTATAAAATGGGTTTAACTAAGTTATCAACTCAAAATGTAGGTATTTACTAGTTTGTGTGCCATCCATATAATAACCAAGTTAATGTTTCAGGTACTCATTTTGCATATTTTATAAATAAAGTTATCATGGGGTGCTCTGGAGCAGCTGCCCTGTTCTCTCAGGTCATTTTAGGGTAAATAGTTGCAGAAAGTCTAGGTATCTCAATATCAAGAACTTCTGAAGAGAACTGTTATTTTTTGTTGTTGGGTTTTTTTTTTTTCCCCTTTGATCAAACAAAACCAGCCAATTTAAAAGAGTGCACCTGGTCTGGAAAACTGTAATGTCATTAAATGCCTTATGTCTCGACACAGCATAAAAAGAATTGGCACAACTTTATTGTCCCATATTTGGGCATATTTCATTCCCATCTGCTTATTTTCTTTGATGTTCCCAGTAATAACTGACAGTCACTTGGGTCTCTTAGCTATCATCTGCACAAATAAAACCTGACAAAGCTTTCATAAAATAATGTCAATAGTATATCAAATTCTTCAGCATATTCCCTGCACAGCTGCACCAAGTGACAGAAACAAAAACTGCCTTCAAACATTATTTATAAAATCATAAAAGGAGTGAACTATTCTCCGTTTTAAAAGCAAAGCTTAGCTAATTTGTAAACACGATGACAAATCACAAGCAGGTTAGTTTGTGAGGTTTTTTCCAGAACAGCAAAGGTCATTGAAAACATTTTTTTCTCATTTGGTGCCTCCTTACCAGAGGCAGCAATATAAAAACCAAGAACAATTAGTGAAAAGACTCATCGATAAAACCAAAAATAAGTTCTTATGCCTCCCACAACTTAGAAACAAAAAAATAGATGCAGAGAAGGAGAGATCCAAGTGCTTTACAATTGTGACAGCTTTTATTCTCTTTTCCATTTGAAATTTGCTGTTTCCAGTTTAGTACAGACACATTGTAGGCATCAGCCACAGTTGCATTTGGGACCGTCTGATGCTTAACATTGACACACGTTCCCTGTTGCTAGAGAACTGGCATATTAGTGTAGACTTACAACTTCTTTGCCCAGTACAAGATCAAGTTTTGGTAACAAAAAATAAAAGAACAACCTAACATCTGATTTGCTGTCATTTCAGATAGAATACCTTCATGTTAAGTGGATGTTTCTAGCAGATATTTTAGAATCACGGTCCGATTTTTGTCAGTGAGATGTGTTTTCTTTTTTTTATATTAAAAAGATAAAAAATTTCTACACTTAGTCATTCTGAAGCAAGCAACATCACAGAGGCCTTTACCAAAAGCAGTAATTCATAAAGATCAATTAAATACTGCAAATGACTAGGCTGCAAATTAACACTTTTAAATCTAAGACGTATCTTGGTATATGTAAAATGAAGTAATTTTAAGCTACGAACGAGTGACCTAATGAGCATACTGGAAAACATTAAATGCTTGGAAATTTTTGAAATAGACTACACTTATCCAGGAAAGATGGTACAGTAAAGACATGTAAAACAAGATCAAAAGGATGATGACCCTTTCACTTCCACTTTATCTTGGATTCTCCACTATCCACTAGTATATTTGAAAGGAATCTCAGAAAATAAATTTTTCAAACCAGCTGTTATTACAGAGCATCAAAGCCCACAGTTTAGTATCAAGGACCCACACACAGACTATCTGTGCTAGTAGTGGGGTTAAGAGCAGTGACTGCGCTTTTCATACTACTTGTAATGGAAAGAAGGATTTTCATATTTTGGGCAAACCACTGGAAATGTAAAAATGTTTTCATAGCATTTGGAACTTATAAATTCACGTTTATTTTGTACAGACATACAACGTAATAAAAAGATAAGGTGTGGGACTCTTTCCTAACAACTGCTGAATAGCTATTCCAAGCAGTCTTGACTGGGAACAGTACTCTATAGCTACACCTAAATGCTATTTATTTATTTTTAGCAGAAATTTGCATTACCATTTTCTTTATGATGTAATAGTTTCTAAAAGAATCGGAAAGGATGTGGGAAGACTAGAAGAATGTGGTAGAAGTCCTGCCTGTGGTCTCATCACTGGTTAGGTGCTGAGGGGAACGCCTCTTGATCTCTCTAAGGATCCAAAGACAACAGAGCACTTACATCCCTGATTGATACCTCCTAGAACATTCTTGACGTAGAGCAGTTCTGGACTGCCTCTGTCTGCCTCTTAATATGATTTCACCAGTCACAGTGAGGCCATGATCTTACTTTGAGTTTCTATACTCCACTGTAATGTAAATAAGTAATAGGAATAACAATAAGCAACTTACTTACTGCTACTCATGACAAACACAGGATTTGAATTTAGGTGAAAAAACCAACATGCCAGCAGGCAATTCCAACTCTTTGAGAATAAGACACATCTTGCCTTTGATTTGTAAGACACACTGCAATGTGCCATATCTGTAAACTCAAGTAATAATCAGTATTTACCATGACTAATGTAAAGACCATACAAAGAATGCTTGTTTGTGGAAGTGTCTTGCAACGTTAAGATTTACCGGCAATTTGGAGTTGAGAACATGAGGGAATTTAGTGAGGAGCCCTGATGAAATCTTTCTACACGGACTGACAATTCCACAGAGGCTTCAGCAGGTGTTCTTTAGCTCTTAAACAATATTTTATGAGATAGCAATATGTGTGGTACATCACTGTCTTTTCTCTGTTCTCCTTCTTCAAAAGTGGGCAGAAGGCTGTTCATAAACTGTGTATTTCAACTATAAACACGGAATGTTCTTACTTTCCCAATGTGTGTTGGTGGAGTTACAATTATCAATTACCTGGAAGTAATATACATGCTGAAGCCCAGAAAACATCATTAATCATGATTGATTGGTTCAGTTAAGGACTGTGACTCCAAATCATATTACCTTCTCTCCCTTCAAGGGATGAAGTAATTTTGCATCACTTCTGAGCTGATGACATATTTTTCCATGTAACCATTGAGTTTTGGCAGTCATTCTATACTTTTTTGTTCTTCTCTTGAGGAAGAACAGGTATAAAAAAGCCCTGCTATTGATTCAAAATATACCAAAGAATCTAGAGACTACACCTGTGAATTGAGAAGGCAAACCATACTTCTATAAAAGTTTCAAATGATTTTTGGCTTTGAAATCTCCCTCTCTGAGATGTGACTCTTTCAGATCTTTAAAACTAGCAAAGTCCATGGTTGCATTGTTCTGGGTTATATGGTAGCTAATGACAACGTGCTGGTATAGCAGCACAGTGGATACATGACGCTGAGAAATTTCTTCATCTCCATCGATCCTTATCAGCTTGAACATTCTAGCAAGTCAGCTCCTGTGCTCTCTGAGACAGTATCTCGATAAACTATAAAGGCTGGTAAGATAGGACCTTCCTAGACTCTAGGATCATCATCACTGGTGATCTCCAAGGACAGGCCGGACAAGCTTCTGTCAAGCATGTCATGAGCTATGAATAGGGGATTCTACTTATGGGCAGAGGATGAGGATTTGATGACCCTAATTTCTGTGTGTCCCTGGATAGTATGACTCTGTTTCTTGGATGGCATGAGCTGTCCTCACTATTTAATCTTCAACATATTCCTTAGGCTTTTTATAATAATAACTATCAATAGAGCTTTCTAAGTTATGTCTTCCTTTCTCAAGAGAGCAATAGTAATTCTCATATGGTATTATTGCAAGGAAAATAAGGAAAGACTGAAAATTTATATGAGGTGACCTACTGTCATTCCACAGAAGATGGTTCATGAAAGCTGGGCAATATTTGGAGATCAGAAAAACAAGTGTCTGAGAGCCACAAATTCACAGGTTAGATAGCAACTGGTGTGCATTTAATGAATACCTACCTGCTGGAATGAATCATGGTTAGATAAATTAAGGTCCATGTCACTAAAGCTATCCTTTTAAGTTCTCAACATCCTTTTATGCAATCATTCTGCCAATGCATTTTCTTTGCAATGGTTCCTATCACAGTAGTGCCTTTAGTACATGAACTCACTGGCTAATCTGAAGAGGTTTGTTTGAATAATTGTCAAGTTAACACATCTCATTATTTCCATCATTGTAAGGTCTAGCAAGAAAGTCACATATGGAGCTGGTTTTAAGCTTGCCTTTTTTTTTTTTTCTCTTTTTTATCCTGTAACTTGTCAAATGTGGCCCAATTTTGCAAAAATCTGAATGTCTCAGTCACTCCTCTGAGGATTCAAAACTCCCTCTAGACATCCAGGTGCATCCTACAGAACATGGTTTAGTCAGTAGCAGATCTACCTATAAGCAAGTTCCCATAAATCATACTGTATCCATTGAAGATATTTATGGATAGCTATATCATTTTAAAACATCATCTAAGATTAGATACGCAATTAAAATGTATACATAATTTGGGTAGTCTCCTTCAAGTATCAACAGAAAAAAATTGATATTCGGGGCACCTCAGGCAGACATTGAGAATATCTGTCATACATTTATAAAATGAGAAATTTTTGTATATCCCCTGTAAAACAATTAGGCTTCGCAGATGAATTGTAGCACAGTAGTATATCTCATAATCGTATTTAGCTGTACATGACTTACTGCTTTACTAAAGATCATGTGTGCCTTCTGGAGTGCTTCATTTCACCTTGTACATTATCATTCCTGTGTGGCTTTTGCTTCCTTCATTGCAACCAACTCCTTGCAGCCTAATCATCAAGTGCTAACTACCCAAGGCAGAGCTTTTGAATCTACACAGTTACCAAGTTCTGTGGGTGCTCTCATATAAACTTCCCTATTGTGGGCACTCTGGATATTTCCTCTGTGTTTCACTGATTTATATAAGTAAGTCAGATATTAAAATTAACCATCATTCATGTATTATTGTTTACACATACATGCATAAATATGTATGCCTAGGCTTAATGTACACCAGTTATTTCATGAATATAACTCATGGCATAACGAAGATCCATCACATATCTCGAACTCACTAATTTAGCATACCTTAATTTAGAGTAATTATTAGAAAAATTATTAATTTTGCCCTTTCCCTTCTACCTAGCATTGTCTATTTACTTGTACAGTTGCCAGCATCGGCAATAATACTTTTTTTCTATGTATTTATATTCATATACGATCCAGAAAAAGAGGTTTGCTGCTTCCTCTGCTTTTCTTCCTCAGTCTTCCTCTCCTCTGTTCTGACACTGTTTTCTCCCCTGTTACAGTTCTGGGGCTTATTGGAGTCTTCATCCCTCAAAGTCAGGCTGGATAAAGCCCTGAGTAACCAGGTGTAATCTGACCTCTGATCCAGCTTTGAGCAGGAGATTGGATTAGATGACTTCAAGAGATCCCTTCAGACCTGAACTATTCTATGATGCTACAATCTGAGTCACTTCAATCCTTCATGTAAAGCCATCTATCCAGCTTTTTCAGTTGTGTTAGGGAGTTATAGCATTAAAGAGTACTTGTATAAAAAGAACATGATTTAAATGACAGCTGCTGCAGTGACTGGAGGAGGCCTCCTCTGTGTCACCTGCCAGATAGGCTCTTTGCACCTTGTGGAACTGCGGTGTGATGTGCAAGTACACTGGGATACACGATGTCATCCTTGATCACTCCTTAATATAATTCCTGTCTCATTCATTCCCTTACACAGAAAGGGCTTTCTGCACCTATTATTTTGTCTTTTTATTATGCTGTTTGTGGCTTCAGCCTCAGTTCAAGCCTTCCCCTGGAGACAAAAACTATTGTCCAAGCTTAAGCTTTTCTATGGTGCTCGAAAGCACCCTATCTGCCAGAGACTGTGATGTATCCTAAGACCAAATCTTATGTGTGAGTTTCTATAGCATTCAACACTATGTAGGTAGTTTTGAGGCAAATCCTTAGGCACAAACCTGTCTATGGCTTTTGCACAGTGTTCAACACTATATTGTGCTTAACCTCCTTCTGTGAGAGAACCCTTTAGAAAAAAGTTGTCTCCTTTGTAAACAGAGAAGACAGACACGTAGATTTTTTAGATGAGCATAGACACGAACTGTGCCTTCCACCATCCTGTGAGGTTCTGCCATATGCCACCTACACAGAGAAAGAGAGGTGCCCTCCGGCTCTGCGTTCTGTACCATCAGTCTCTTGCTTTCCCCAGTGTCTTGCAGAAGGCTGACATCTCCCTTTCACCTCCTCACCATCTCACGCTACAGGAAAGCCAGACCACCTGGGCACAATGCTGTTTAGTCCTTTAGAATACCTGCCTTTCCATACACCATGGATGAAAAAGGGATCCTTTCTTGTCTTTCCTCACACACAAGCAGAAAAGCAAGGGAAAGGGAACCTTAACGAGGGAGCAAATACAACCTATCCCTTGCAGCTGCAGTTAGGGGTTTTGTATGTATACCAGCGACCCCAGCTACTTTATCATATAACACAATGCCTAAAAACATTTTTCTTAACTGCCAAGGTTCAATTTCATTACTTACCAGTACTCAGAAATCTCTAGGCAATTTTCTTTACTAGAAAGCTGAAAAGTCTTCAATCATTCTCATATATTGCAGCATGCTATTTTACAATTCTAAGGCTCTAACTTTAAAATATTGGCCTAGGGGGCTCTGACATTGATACGCGTAAGACCTGCTGGAAACTCTGAAAGGAACACCACTTCCATGAGTAAAAAGGATGTTAACAAAAGGCTGTATTTTTATAGTACTTTTTAACCAGTTTATAAGTTGACTGATGATGGAAGAAATGTGCACCGTGGCATATCTCTTGCCTTAGGCAATATGGAGAGGGAGAGATGGGTTTAGAGCTGGAACTTCTGCATCAAAGACTGCAATCTCAGAAGATTTAGTTATGCTCAGATAATAATCATCTTAATGATTCAAGGGTTACTCTACTTTAGGCATGGCCTGATCCCTTTGTTCTACCCCTTTACTTTTTTTGAAAGTTGAGTTGAAAGAACTACTTCCCCCACTTTTAGAGACTCCCACAGTTTTTTGGGTTTTAGGGTGAAGGAGCAAGCTGATTAGTAACTCACCGACTTTCAGGTAAACCTTCATGAGATATAGTTCCTTGATCAGTTCTGTTCGTATTTACTTCAAGTAAATTGCACATCTGCACATGAGAAAACAAATAAGCCTTGCATTAACACTTTCTTGTGAAAATCAAAACAAGCATTATTACAAAGCAGCTATCATTATCTTCATCCATGTGATAAAACAAGATTATTTTAAAGACATCATCTTGAGAAGAAGTAGCTTTTACACATGTCTATTTGTGTCAACTTCACATAATCAACTAAATTCCAGGTATAAGGCAACCCCACAAAAATGCTGAACTGAATGAAAACAGCAGTTAGTATCTGATAAATGCAGATCATTTGGGGAAACAAGCAAACTCATAAGAAGCCCATTAGCCTTCAGAAACTGAGTAACTTTTTCCTGCCTTGATTGTCTGTGGACTTTTGATGAGGTGAGACTTGTCATTGTGTTTCAAATGACAAGGTAGATTCTTTGGAACAAGTCCTTCTAATCTTAGGGTTTTAAATTTGTGTCTTAACTTTTCATTGACCTTCTCAAGATGTTCTTGTTCCCTGCTCATGTGCAAAAGGCAGGAATTCAAAGTCAGTCATGTGTCTCCTCAAACCCACAGTATGCTTCACACTCGCAAGCGTTGAAAGGTTTTCTCTGTTAGGTGTACAGGTGGCCACATCAGTAGGCATTGTACAGGAAAATTGGTAGGAGTGACAGAGAAGTCCATACTTCCTTCCACACTTCCTCTTTTCAGCCAAAGCATGAGAGGAGCACAGGTTCTTACAGGTGCATACACAGTGCAGCTTTCCCTCCTCTCCAGGAACTGCAGCAGTCCTGACACACTATCATGTGAAATAGTTACTTAAGTTAGTTGTCCTGGTAAATCAAGAACAAGCAGACAAATCACAGAAAGAGTTAAAGGTACCTACATCTTTTGTAACACTTACTTCTGCTCAGTAACCATTGTTATGCTACTCCTTACATAATAAAATACCGAAATTGGTCATTATTTAAGAATACAGCTGCATTTTATTTCAAGACATGACAGAGCAATTTGAAACAATTTCCTAAACTTATTTTCCTATTTCCCAGTTGGAAATAATTCAAGGAACTATCCTATTTGTTTTTTAGCATGCACAATGTACATTGCTTTAGTTCTTCTCATTGATATACTCTTCAACTATAGTGCCTAAGAAAGCATATCTCAAGCAGAGATGATTTAGGCCACTAAAGTTAGGACAATTAGTTTTAGGATAGCTAGAACTTTTACCACTATTGTTCTCTACTTTGAAGCTCCTCCATTGCAGCTATCAAGGAAAGGATTATTAGATTAATATGTGGTTGCCTTTAGTTAGATTTACCTTATATGTTCTTGTATCACGTTTAGTGGGAACTGAAATATATCTTGCAGCCACTGGTGTTGTTTCCTTGATATAACTGAGCCACTGTTTCACATGCACGACACATTCAATTTCTGTGATGTTTCTTGCAATACTTCATCACAAATATTTGTGTATATTACAAATATTATGTACTGCTGTCATTTAATTTCTTACAGACATGAAAAGCAGAATAAAAAAAATTCAAACAAACCAACAGACAAGTCTAACTTTAAACAATTCCATATCATTCCTGCCCTTGGTCTGAACTGGAGGTTTAAAGTCTCTCAAGCCTACCACTCTAGGGGTAAAATATCATAGAATCATAGAATGTTAGAGGTTGGAAGGGACCTCTAGAGATCATCTAGTCTAACCCCTCTGCCAGAGCAGGATTACCTAGGACAGGCCACATAGGAATGCATCCAGGTGAGTTTTAAAAGTCTCCGGAGAATGAGACTCTACAACATCTCTGGGCACCCTGTTCCAGTGCTCTGTCATTCTCACAGTAGGTTCTCCTCCTGTTGAGATGAAACTTCCTATGTTCTAGCTCGTACCCATTATTCCTTGTCCTACTACTGGGCATCACACAAAAGAGTCTGTTCCCTTCCACTTGACACCTATACCTCAGATATTTATCGACATTAATAAGATCACCTCTCAGCCTTCTCTTCTCGAGACTAAACAGCCCCAGTTTTCTCAGTCTTTCCTCACTGACCAGTGGAGAGTCTTCCTTCCTCCAGTTTTGCTCCATTGCTTCCAGTGACTGGGATTCCTGAGGGCTCTTAGGAGTAAAGACTGAGCCAAAGGAGGCATTCAGCAACTCCGCCATCTCTGCATCTGTTGTTACCATATCTCCCACTTCATTTAGCAATGGGCCCACATATTCCCTACTCTTCCTTTTCTCATTGATGCATTTGGAGAAGTTCTTCCTGTTTTCTTTCACCTCCCTAGCCAGATTAAGTTCCAAGAGAGCCTTAGCCTTTTTTTTTTTTTATTCTCTACATACTCTGACAGCATTTCTGTAATCCTCCCAATTAACTAGACCCTTTTTCCACATACTGTAAATTTCCCTCTTCCATTTGAGTTTTTCCAGGAGCTCCTTGCTTATCCATGCATATCTCCTCTATCAAACCTTATTCAAGTGAAAAAACAACAGAGGCCTCTTCAGAATCCACTGCTGTTCCTAATTTAAGTTTAAATACATGTATATCCACACAAATTACTGTGACACAGTTAACAGTAATACCCGCACATCAAGAAGCAAAACCTTTCTGCCATGTGCCTCTTTTTATTGAAGGGAAGCTTACAGCAATCATCCCTTAAAAATTACAAATGCCAATCATCAGCTTTCAACTGAAATTAGCAGGTAAGGTTGTTCTAGTCCTGTGGGGTGAACAACAGCAGGTGAAAATCATTTCATGAAAGAACATCCTGCCTCTGATCCCTGAAGAGAACCCTAAGGAAAATAAAGCAACACCAAAAATGCAGGCATCACGTGCAGCGAGAATGAACAGTTCTGGGACTGTTGAGTATTAGTATGCTGAATGAACAGTGTTTATTAAGGAAAACCTGCTAAACTTTTTTTTTTTCCTACAAAAGCTATTGCTAATTCTTTGTCATCAGTCAGCACAGGGAGCTGCAAATGACAGTTTCATATGGCTGTTACTTCCTGACTGGTATTCTACTCCAAGAAGCCAAAGCAGGTCAGGAAACAAAGGATAGAAAACAATTATTTAAAAAAAAGCCAATCAAGAAACCATTTTAGTACTTCTAAAGTAATGTTGCATTGTGAAAATCTGAATTTGTCCTGTTCATCATTTCACTTCTTTGAAAGGAAGCTGGTGTTGGCAGACATGAATAAAAGGTCAGCAGAAACCACAGATCCAGAAGAATCAAAGAGATTGCAACTCGGTGTGAAGTGGACCACGTAAAGATGAAAAAAACCCAAACATAGGCTGCCATTGTTAGAGTTCCCACTCCTGGTTTTTCTTTTGCCCAAAGTAAGAAGTTAACTGATTGTACCACTAAGGATGGCTTCTTTTTTCCCCCACCGATTCAGCTGCAAAGTACCACTCTTGCCTGCATAAAGGAGGAAAACGCCACCTAATTACATTACAAAGACACCAGCTTATATTTTGTCACAAGGTCAAATAATCAGTTGGCCCAAATATTGTCCAAGTGTACAAAAAGTAACGGCAATCACTTGTCTCAGTAGGCCTGAAAGAACAATCTGGAGGACTCAATAAGGCACAAACCCGGAGATCTTCTAAAATCAACCATGAGAAATATTATTTGGAAACATAAATGGGATTTTTGCACTCTGAGTAATCCAATTATCTTTTGTCATATCTTTTCCCTTATTATCACAATATGTCACAATGTTTGCAATACTGACTTTGGCTTGTGCACTTTTCCAAGACTTATGCATCTGTGAAATTTTAAAAGATGATTTAAGTAGAAGTTTGAGAGTTTGAATTTCTGTTTTAAATATTTTGTTGATTAGAAGTTTTAATATATGAGCAGTGGCAATGTTGAATTTTGCATGATGTCATTTCTGTAGCTCTAAGATAGACAGAACTTATTTGAAGTTGAAAAGACTGTTATTTCATTTGGGGAAAGATAAATACCCAAGAAAGTGCTGAGATATCAAAACAATTCTGAGATACAAATTACATCCTGAGCTAATCATTCGTATTCACTGCCAAAAGCATCTTCCTTCCTTGCTTACAGTACTAGAAGTAGCAGCTGGTGTTGAAATCTCCCCTGGAGATTGTTAGGATCTGCTTGAGAAAAAGCTGTGTGCTGGAGGATAATTTTGATAAATAAACTGCAAATTTATTGTATCTGATAATTTGTAGATAATGATGCATAAAGGTGGCACCTATTTTCAAACATGTGAGGTGATAGTGATCTTTCTAATTATGATGTATCTACCGATCTGTCTAGACAAACCGTTGTACGGAGTACTGCTTCAGTAACAGGAGTCTCTTTTACCCTGCTTCCATAGGTTAGTACGGAAGGTGCTCACTGCGAGACATGAGGAACCGACTATAAGATGTTATCCTTACAGTGCTACTCTTGTTGAGGTCAAATTGCCTTCTACGTGACTTTAGAGACCTACTTCGGTTCCCACCAAAGTAAACAAAGTCTTTCTTTTAATTTGGATCCGATGATGTGATTGCTTATAAATACACATTGCCTTTCCTGAGGCCACCAACACTGCAAAAGCAGATTAATGTGAGGAAACCTCTGATCGGTGCAATCCCACAATGTTCAGAAGACTTTGACTGCAGGAGTGGAAGCAATGATTTTTATTGATGTAAGATTTTTCAACCAATCTTCACTCACTGAATTACAGGGGACACACATTTTAGATGCATTAAGAGTGCAAAACACAAAGGAAGTACTGAGGCTTCCACTGAAATTAGGCTGGTTTACAGTCTCTTATTTGACCTCTTAAAATCAGACATTTGAGCAATAGTTTTGGAAAATGCTTCTCGTGCTTATTTTGGTAAAATTAAGGTCAGAGCTGCTTTAATCATTGCTGCTTTTGAGCAGAACATCCAGGTAAATTTCTCTGCGATATATCAAATACTGACAAAGAATAGGGTATTTCTGAGCAAGCATCAATAACAACAAGAAAAGTTTGTTTAAAAAAGAAAACTTAAAAAGTGCCCAATAGAACAGCTTGAAAAAGTGTGTTTTCTTTTAAAACCAGATTATTTATCAAAGTTCCTGTGCCTTCTCTATTGATTCTTTTATTTTCTTCTATCTACAGATTTAGTGAAGACTAATGGCCAGTTTAAAATTTCCTATGCTACTGATGTAAGATGAAAAAAGGACACAAAAAATCAGAATTTTATTTTCTATATTCAAATTGTTATCTATGGAAACCACAGTATATTCTAAGAAAAGCAGTTTATAGCTTCAGCAATTTTTTTTATGCAGTGAGTAATTATTAGTATACCACTCATGTTCCTTGCTTTGGACTTTGATTATTATGTATTCCTCAAGGTCATCAATTCTTAAATTAGAATATTAAGAAGAGGTAATAAAAAATTCTGAATTACAGAGTACATAGGGAAATGTAGCAACATAATAATAATTATAATCCCAATATATAAAGGTCAAAATACTAATAACATCAAAATTTGCTGGTAATTTGACATATTACTTGGCATATGGAGAAATAGTCCCCAATACTCATATTTTGTAAAAAAAAAAAAAAAAAAGCTTCAATAGCTCAGGAANTTTTTAAAAAAAAAAAAAAAAAAAAAAGACAAAAATAACCCTAATTGCCTAGTTGTGAATGTAATCACAATGAAAAACAAACCCAAACATAATCAATTACCTGAACACTGATACTAAAGCACTGGGAATCTACCATGGGTGGGAAATGGAAAATGCAAATTATTTATCTTTTCCTTCTCCAATTACAATATACTTTGTTTTACATAATTCCAAATCTTTGGATGAGCTGGTGATCATCAGAATCTTCTCTTACAGTATGACTTCAGTTTGGCTCAGGTAAAGTTGTCCTCTTACGTTATGCACCTCATGAGGGAGAACATAAGCGCTGTGCTGGAAGTTAAGCTGTTCAGGTCTCTGCCTATTGGCACTGAAAATAATCTCTACTTTCACAGCTTTTCTGAATATGTTATTTGAAAAGTATCATGACAGGAGCAAGGATTTGCAGAAAAAAAAAACCCAAATGCTTTGCCTGGGTACTCTGCTTACCTTGACTTAGTCCAAATACTCACTTTCCATTCAGTACAATATTCGGTTAGTTGTTAGCAGAGTCTTCCTCGTATTAATAACATCTGGTTTGAGCTCGCTACTCATCTCACATTAGTCAAAACCTGGAACAAAGTCGAATGAAGTTAATGGATTTATTGTGGTGTAAATCCAGTGTAAAAGAAATCACTTTTGCATGCAGATTGACTTGTCTTGCTTTTCAAATTTCTTTGCCCGTGTATGTAATGTGAATCATTTTATATGCTGCTCAGGGATTAAGAGCTACCATGCAGAAACTGAAATTTATGTTAAATTTCTTTTACCCTGTAGATCCTATGTGTTAAAGAAAGTAAAACATAAATGGTTGGTATTTCTTCCCAGATAGATCTTTTGAGTTTTACATTCTTCTATGTCTGAAATTGGTTTTGTCTCTACTTCTTCATGTCAATTTAACTGTATCTTTGTTACAAAAGTAATACCTTTTCGTATAGAATTATAGGTGACCTTCTGTGTTTTTCTAAGCTGTGTTTTCACAGTAAATAATGCTATCTGATACAAGAAATTAAAATAAAACAAATTATGCAAAGTTACACCAATAAATAGTGTAAAGTTCCTAAGAAAGGTGCAGTTTCACACGTTAACCAAAATGGTTTAAATTAACTATCTGAATTGATTCACTGATACTTTAAGTCAATGGAACTAGCAGTTTAATGAAAGGGGGATGGGTAGGGGTAAGTGTCAACAAGATAAGAATCTTTCCATAATATTTGAGAAAAATGTATGTTATTTATGTTTTATACTGGAAATGGTTGCGTCAATGGTGAGAAAAAACAGAGAAAAGAATGACAATGTCAAGTTATATGAACAATAAAAAATTAGAAATACTATAACTACATGTAAAGAAAAAGTCAAATTCAAATAATGAATTTGACAAACACTAATCTGTGGCTACCCAGAAGGGACAATGGATGTTTAATGGGGTAAGAGTGTATATTTCTACGGAAGGAAGGCCAGTAAGGCAATTCCTTTATTATGAGAACTTAGTATGAAATAGTAGCAAGTAATACACAGTTGGGAAATCAATGCTTAAAAATTATATTGCTATATATCAGTCTCATTGTGCTTCCTAAATAAAAATGTCTGGGTTCAGCACAGTATTATGTAAACAATTTTGTAACTCAGTGGCTACTGTATGACTGCTTTCATATCAAACATTGTCTTACCCCATATAATTCTTGGCTGTGCCCACACCACAGGACTGGATTTTTGCCCTGTACAAACCCACTCAAAAGAAATCATGCCTTAAGTCAGATAAAATTGTTTCATTGGCAGCCAACACTGTGTTCACTCTCAGTAAAACACAGCTCCCTTTTCCAGTCCTGATGGATATCTTTAAATATTAGAATAATAACCTGGAGAGATTTTCCTGTCATTAAAAAACCCATACTGTAAGTTAGATATAAAAAGTGAGAGAATTGCCATTGTAGTTTCAAACTGAATTTCTGATGGACTTCAGTGTAGCCAAGGTTTCCCTTCAAGTATCTGAATATGCAAATGACTCAGGTTAGAAGGAAAACTAAATCTGTTTGCTAAAGTAGTTGGTTTGAGAAATGAAACAATGCAGTAAAGGAAGTAATCACTACATAAAAGATAATGAGATGCAGTCAGAAGAATACTATATGCAATTAATAAAGTGGGACTAATCCCCAGATGACACCTGTTACAATTTGATTCTAGTTATGAGGTATGTAGAGCTTCACTGATTTATGATATCAGAAGACAAAGACTCATTTGTGTATATATTTTCAAATAGAAATTATTCCTAACAAATTGCCAACAGTATTTCGAATTTTCAGGTACAGTGCTTTCAAAAATGAAGCATTTGTACCTCTATTCATTATTTTATACATGCATTAGAAACTTTAGATTGAAAAGGATGAATTAGCTTAAAACTACTGCCTTAATAATAGCAGTCTGAAAGGAGACTTGTAGGTATCTAGGTGCAGAAACAGGCCAATCAATCATACATGGCTGAAAGATACCCTAACGTATGGCTTTAAAATTCTCAAATACAAATGATGTATCTTCTAGATGAAGGATGTTGTTAAATTCAAATTAATGAGGAGATGAATACATAGTCACTACTATATTCAGAGAATTATACCTGAAAAGGTTTTTGACATCCATAAAACTTAATTTTCTTTAAAATTAAATAAAAATTAAAAAAGGTTAATTCAACATAATTCTGGATGAAGGATTGGCCTGCTTTTACTTTTCCAGTAGGTCCTACAGACTTTTCTATTTCTTATAGAGATGTTCCAAGAATTTGACCTGTGAGATCATGGGATCCAAGAAATGTGACATAGCGTGACTTTCCACATTTTGCTTCATGACAATATCTAGTTATCATATGTTCAACAGTTATTTTGAAGTCAAGTACTGTATGGAACATGTAGTTTTCATAGGCATCGTGCCTTACGGACACGTGTATGGCATCAAAAATGTAGGCCAAAGCAAGATGACTAAGACAGCAGATTTTGTGGGTGATCAAAACCATTAATAAAAATATCCTTGCTTTTCTGCCTGTAACAAATCTACTGAAAACCAGAGAAGATATAATATAAAACAAAAAAGAAATTATACACTGCAAAAAATTTGGAAGTTGTGAGAGTAAAGAAACAATACGAAGAAAGGAGGGAGGCAAAATTGAAGCTAACAAACCCTTAAGAGTCGAAACTGAGAACTGAAAAATCCAAATATTGTTATGTGAGTTCAAGTTTCAGTTTCCACTAACTAGTTTTGCAAACTTACCTATGTAAGGCAGGTGCCACATGACTGAAGTAGTTTACGCAGTTCTTCAAAAATTATAGAGAAAGCTATTTATATGAAGTGCTGCTACCATTTCCCTGATGGCAATGCCTGCTTTTGTTACTGCACTGATTGGTCACAGATACTCTTTCTCTTAGTAGAAGGCTCCCAGCATTCTGCTAGTTCTTTCACATTGTTGTAGAAGATCATCAACAGTAGTGTGCAGTACAGTACATTCGGTTCTCACTCAAAAACCAGGACAACATAGACTAAAAGTTATTTGTAGTCCAGATCAGCATCTCTATTGAACTTCTAGTGCATCACCGTAAAACAAACTGAAAAATCCAACTGGGCTGACAAAACCAGACATGGCAGGGAAGAGGTGGCAGTGAATGGCTGTCAAAGATGAGGAGGCGGGTGCAAATTGCTTTAATCCGGAATCGCTTCAAAAGAAATTATTCTGCTCTTTCAGACTGCAACAAATGGTAAATGACACAAAACCTTTAAAGTGTAGGAAAAGAAAAAGCCAGGACTGGGGAGATCAGAGGCAGAGTGCATTTGTAAACAGAAATAGCAAGTTATGTGAGGAGGTAAAAAAAATCATATGAGTAAACAACACTGTTCTCTTTCTTACAGTTTTCCCACTCTGTGTGACTTGGAGTGCAGCAAAGTCTGCAGCGACTCTTCAGAGAGAGTGCAAGATGAGTAAGCAGCTTATACAACTCAGAGGAGCAGAAGAAAATTAATACACCTCTAGAACAAATAAAGGAATAGCCAGTCAAAGATCATAACCATAAAGCATGGAGGAAGGATTACAAGGTTAGTGGCTACAATCAAATTCAACTCAATGTGTAAAGACAATAAGGTAAGGAAAATATAATTCCAGGAAGTAAGAAGAGAAATGCTAAGCAACTCACTGGATATATTTTTTTTCTTGACACTAAACACGGGCATTAATGAGGCCGTACTTGAAATGTCACATTGATTTTCTGTTTGATTCATTATCCTACAGAAAAATATGACTTTATGGAAAAGCTACAGCTTTGGCAGACAGCCGGCTACATATATTTCAGTAAAGGAAACAAGACCAGCCGATGTGCTGCAGTGCCAGCCTGCGACTATCCACACCTTAACCCTTAGCTTGCTTTCAGGCACTGTAATGTCCAGGGATTCAGCTGACTAATCAAAGGCCAGCTTGAGAAAGCACAGCTGTGTGACTTTGACTCTGTTTTGCTAAGAAAATTGGTACAGACCTATGAGAGTCTGTAAATTAAACCAATGCAGATCAGTAAAGCAAAAATGCAGAAGTGAAATACTCTAGGTGACGATCCTCATTGCCTCTTGTGAGGATCCGCTTCAGCTTCCATCCCTGCCAACCTACTTACTCTCTCTCAGTCTATATACATCTCTGATTTCCTAGGCAGCCTTCTAGTTATGTACAAATTCCTTTCCGAGATCCCAGATTCCTGTGAGCCCTTTACAAACCTTGTAAACATCTCCAAAGGGACCATGGAATTACCCTTTATGTGGCACAAGTGAAGTACTGTTTGAACATCTGGCAAGCAGGTTATGAATACATCTGCTGGCATAAATTCCTGTACTATTGGTCTCTTAGCCAACAATAAATAATGGCAAAATGTAGATAAACTTTTAAGGTCCAAAATGGTTTTGGATGGATACATTTTAAAAAATATGCCATGGTCTTTGTAAAGATGTTCTGTGTTTGTACCGGGCATAATAAGCTTGACAAACTAACTAAAACAAACTTTGCAACCGCTTAACTGAAAGACCATACAAATATATCGGCTTCCGGATTCAGACCACATAAAGACACATAACGGTTTAAGAAGAGACTTAAGGAAATACCAGTTCTTGTTTCAGTTTAAACACATGAATAATACTTCTTTACATCATTTTTCTTACAAGAAAACTTTTTTCAAATTCTGAAAGTCTGTGTGATATCACTGCATTATAGACTTTAAGTGGGTTACATGGGCTAGACATAGTAAAACTGAAATGCTTAAAATATTTGTCTGTGAGCTGTTTAAAGGTAAGCAGGTGTCTTAAAATGACTTGTGAAGTTGAGGATATGACTAAGGGGGGGAAGCCTGAAATTGCACTCTGGAAAGTCTGATTAGGAATTTCTTGAGCACAAAATAAAGATCAATGGCATTTGCTGTTGTGGAAACTACTTTCATTAGCAATTACGCATTCTAGGTAAATTCTAATTAAATTCCATTTAGACATGCATGAACTAATGTTCTTCACTGGGTAAATATAATCTAAGGACAACTATAAGGAAAATATATTCTGATTATTCTATGTCTGGACTAATTGGTTTTCTATGGTTTTCTCTGACTTTACTGTCCATATTTGAATGATCCATATCTGAATGACGTATGACTTCTGTTAGTGGAAGACAGACTGAGTCTCTGCTAAGAATATTAGTGAAGAAAAGGAAGAGGAAGAGGAAACTAATTAATGCCTGTAAGGGGAACTGTATCTCCACTTTGAATGTGTTGCAGGGTTATAAAGTATTATTACTAAACATATTACAACAGCTACAACTCAAATACTTGTTAAGATCACAAACTAAATCATCTGCATATAATGTTTATCTGGTAGAAATAAAACCACTACCTGGCTCTTCCTCACTGTTGAGAGCATTATTAGCACAGACATACCATAGGATATGTGACATTCATTTCTACAGCTTTCAAATTTATTGTTTGATGTCCTTTATTCCAGTAAACAGTGACTTAAAGGCATACAATTAACATAAAGCAACCTCTGAAATACTGTTTTAGGAAAGATAGATAGTACTTTTCAGCCCAGGATCATACAGAGGTTTTGTCACAGACATTTGCCAGGCTAAACTGCAAGAGCACAATTGCCATGCAGCAGTGATGTCCTGCTCTGATGTAAGGGCTGCTAGTGATTCCCTGCCTGCAACCATCTTCGGCCCTCCCCTCCTAAATACCAGCAGCCTCTCTCATTTACCTAATTCCGTTCATGACCCTAGAAGAGGTTATTAGCCCCAAATTGACTTCAACCCCTGATGGCACTCTCCAGCTCCTCTAAGACCATTAAATTGGCTAGCACCAGAAACGAGGGATTCACTATCTGCAGTGTGTGCAATTCCCTGCTTGCCGGCGAAGTAAACCGGAGGTGCGAGCTGTTCAATGTGATTAGCTTGCAACAAGACAAGGCCCATAACTAATAGGTTTTCCTAAAAACAAAGAAAGAAAAAGAAGCAGCAAACTATCCCACCTAGTAATTAAATTAGAGAAAGTAGGGGAGTGCGGCACATGGAGAGAATCCTAACTAATGCTCTGCCTTTGACTTAATTAAAATTTTGAACTAAGGTTTAGATATATTCCTGACTTAGTCATATCATAGTATATGGGTAAAACTAATGTCGTATTCCTGAAATGAAAATACTACACAAATGTATCATTCTTTTTCGACTCATGTAAAAAAAGGTGACGTGACAATTTGTAGCTATAAACTGGTGATTTCAGCATCAACTTGCTGGTATCAAATCTACATGTCTTTCAGCCAGAGATGCTCGTGGTGTTGAGAAAAATAGCTTTAACAGGAAAAAATAAATATTCTTTTACAATTAATGTCTTACAAATATGGACAGATACTTAAATTAACTTCTTTTTTCATTGAATTTAAGACTAATAGCACAAATTCTAAACCAAGCACATCTCTGCATCTATAAGTGATTAAAATTAGTCATGAAATGACAGAATGACTAATTTATCAGTACAACTAGTCCAGCCATACTGTAACAGCTAATGCTTTTTTTAATATGCTATTGCTGTTATAAAAATGCCAGCCATTCATTAACTGTCTGTAACAATTTTTATGGATTTATTGCTTAATTAAGTTTATACCTTTATTTGACAGGTTATTGGACATAGCATATACCCCTCTCAAGTCAATGTAAAAGTCTAAGTCAGTTTTTATAGGAACCTATATTAATTCAGTGATAAAATAAAATATCTTAAGTCACTTCAAGGGGTTTTAATATAGCCCATTACAACAAGTAGATATTTACATGTTTTTATGAGTTTCCCAGACATTTTTTTTCTGAATAAAAAAGATTTTTTTTTTAAAACATTAAATGATGATTTTTGTCCCTCAAAAACCCATCTACCCCTTTTCTGTAATGCTGTGCTTAAGTAGTAATGTTGAATTTATGGTACCTTCCACAGGGAAAGATAATGGGTACCATGAATGTAACAATCCCATTTCTCTTCTGGGCCAAACAGAAAGGGAATGCTCTTTTGTCAGCTGACTTTTAACCCAACTTCTCATTTCAGAGGCTAACCACAATGAAGCAAAATAAATATTTTTGCAAAAGTGTACAAAGAGCAGAGATAGTCATCAAGGGCAGTATCTGGAGTAGAACGAAATTATCCCTAATTAGTTGGGCTGAATTTTTCCTTGTGTGGAATTTAACTATATTGTGATAATTGAATGTTAAGTAAAACCGGCAGTTAGACAATGAGCCAAATTCTCCTTGTCATGCTCATCATGTATCGGTACACTGAAGTAAATTAGGCGTGGCCCTGATTTCCGATGATGGCATTCCTCTCTCAGACGTGCAAATTCCTGCTTGCCATAGTGATCAGACCCTAGTACTCAGTCTCTCCAAAGAGCCTTCAGCTAGCTAAGTGTCAGCCCGGTATATTGCCCTGGGAGAGTTGCTGGCATTTTGCGCTCAGCAGACATGCCTGCAACGTGAGCACAGAAACAGAGGTTTCATAAGCATTTCCAAGTATCATGGAATTATTCTAGCTAATGTGATATTTCTGACTGGTAAAACAGGGTACTTCTCACATGAATTTTCTTGACCCTGGCTTACAGAAGGAGTAATACAGATAATAAAGTTACAGAGAATATGAAAACTATGAAGCAGAAACAGAAGGATTAATGACAAACTGTGGCAAACCTTCAAAGTGCTCTGAGGTCTCTGGTGCTTAAAATGAAATCAAATCCTTCTGAAGGCACAATAAAATGCTTATGCCTCACTGCAGCTTTGTTTGGAAAGGTTAAACCAGTTTTTTATGCTTCCGTTAGCATGGGCATGAATTTTCAACTTCGATATATAGCCTAAAAAGATGTTGTTTTTAAAGCTGAGTGAGAAGAAAGAACTAAAGAAACCAATTTAAATAATTTTGCACTTAAAAAAAATCCACTGAAAGTGTTTTGAAATCTCCAGCCTAAAATAAAAGGTTTACATAAAGCTAATAGAAGTAGTGAGCAGTTTCAGTGAAAACAAATATGAATAGTTTTCAACATAGATCTAGTATTTGGAAATAGAAATAGCTTAAAAGAGGGAGAATGGTCATAAATACATCTAAACAAATATTCATGAGAATAAATTTATGGGCCTACAAAAGAGGTAACCAGCATGAAAACTCACCAAATTTCAAACAGATTGGTTCTTAAATACCTTCAGATAGAGACAGGTCCTGGAAAGCAGAAACTTTTAGAAAATTGCTATTGGAGCTTGCAAAGCACTAAGGAAACAAGAATAAAAAAAACCATCACACATTTCGCCTCAGAAGCTGTAAGTAACTGAAAAGATTGAATGAGAAAGACTTGCAGGTAACAAGGGTTTCAGAAGAACCCCACAGCAAGCTGATGGTAGACAATCTTGCCTATGACAGGACAAAATTATTTCCATTAGCGTCCTACTGGAGTGGGTGATATAAAGTGGTATTTGACTGAATTTGTGACACTAGGCTAGACTGTCTCTCCCATTGGAATCCAAATTTGAGAGTGATATTTTCATTAATCTGCTGGTAAAGTTTTTCCAGAAGTAAGCCAGAGCAACATAACGACAGCCTGTCAGGGCCTAGACTGTATTTCTGTCTCCATACAAAGAGGATCCTGGAATTATGAATGCAAAAACCTGGCTGTTTTGCTCCCTTGTAAGCTCCGCTCCTGGAAGTTCCTAGTTCTCTTCTCCCACAGCTCTACAAAACAGCCAAGCTAATTTTTATCCCCTGCCCCAGCCGATGTTCACTCCATGCCTACTACGCCATTTTCTAGGCCCACCCCGTGCACAGACAGAACACCATAAAGAAAGATGTTTGCCAATTCACGGACAGCATTGTCCCTCTGTGCACATGGGTTTTAAGGCCTATCATCTCTCCCTTGACCAAGGTTCTGCTGTAGCATAGACTGCTAATTGTGTTCACTGAGATCATCCCAGTGCATGAGCATATTTACTGCTATGAACATTGGTAGTCAGGAAAGTATGAAGGTGTTGCAGAAAAAACAGGCTGTGTTACCATAATGACTATTCTAAACAGGATGAGCATAACACTGCTACTGCTAAAGGGGACTAACACTCTGGTTTCATCAGTACGGTTTTTTCCACCTTCACAATCTAATATTTGGTATCCTCTATCATTTTGTGTAGAGCTCTTTGGGGATGCAATACATTACAGAGCCTCAAACTGCACCATGTCAATTACAGTTACATTTCCAAAGATAAAGTGCCAAAGGGTTTTTTTTGCTTTCTTAATAATCTCACTTTCATTAGCAACCTTGCAATTGACACTAATGATTGATAATTAGAAAGGCTTTTACACAGAGATGATTAAGTTTTGACCTATATACAGGCATTAGAAAGAAATTATACCTTGAGCTTTCCTCCGTCAGAAGTATCCTCTGACAGGGCATGGACTTGTACGTCTATATCCATAGGACATGATCGCATCAGGACTACCATCCTAATAACATAAGATTTTAAAATTTTAAAAGGTCATAAACAACAAACATCTCTAAAGAGAGAACAGTAACAATTTAAAATAGATGAAGCCTGATTAGTACCTGTTCAAACACAGAAACACTGCACAGCTTTCAAACCACATCTTAGTTGCTTATGCAGGCATTCCTCATGTTATTTGTAGCACAGAAGGGAAAAAAATATAATAAATATATATACAAGAATAATTAGTGAAGCAAGTAAATGTTTTCTAGTGATAGAACAACCATGAGCAAACAGTTATTCTTTAGAATTTGATTGTTGGAACATACATAACATATTTATTTTTTCTTTATTTTTTATTTGCAGATTGTTGACAGTTTTATATGACATCTGCCTATCACAGGTGCTCAGGTAGATACATAAAGTTGTGTAATATTACTTCTAGTTCTTGGCTGGACAAGTGCAATTACAGAGCTGATGAAACACCGAATCCTTTAAATGTAGATAAATGGCATTAGAAATAATAAAAAAATAAATCTCTTTCCCATTGCGATCCTTGCTTGAGGCAGGATTGCTTGAAAAATTAGACTATTGCAAAATTTATTGACTGTGTTAGAAGTTTAAATTTAATTTTGTCTCATCACAGTCATATAAAGTAATTCTTCACGTCTGGGCTTAACTGCAACAATGAAGCTAGCTGCTTGTGTTATTTATTTCGTTGTCTAAACTCTGCCATATAGAACAAGTGCTTTGGAGCCCTTGTGGCTCACACGTTGCATGCTGTTTCAGTATGCATGAGTTTAAAATTAAATATCAGTTGCATATGAAAGTTAGTTTACCCTCTATGATCTTATCTTTATTCAACATTTATTGGACAGCATATATAAATTTTTAGCAAATATACCTAAAGCACATTTTGTGAATACTCCCAGACAAGTTTTTGTGTTGGGAGCTCAACACTGATTTATTCTCTCAATGATACCCTTTCTGACCTGCCAGGCCTCAGCACTCTGCTTTCTAAACTCCCTCAGGACCTATGCTACGCACTTCACCCAACTTATCTGGGAATATGTTCACAAGTAGATGTGACCTCAGACATCATTAATTAATGACTTGATTTCAAAATACTCCCAAGTATTGGGACTAAATTAGCTATATCTTTAAATAAAATGTTCATTATTAAGTGTTGAAAACCTGTAAGGAACAAAAAAGTGTCATCAACAAGATAAGCAATTTTATCACTATATAGAGAAAAGGCAGGTAAACCTATAAGAGTAGAACAGATGTCTATTTTGTTCTGTGCCTTAGAAAGATTATTTGGTGACTATTAGAACTGGGAAAACTATAGCTTAGTGTTATCACTGCTTGTTATAAGTACAGCATCAATATTATCATTCCTTGCTTACAGTTGTTGACATGTTTACATAGTTCATTGTGATGTTCTAGAAAATCCCTCAAAAAGCAAACTGAAGATAAGTAGATTCACAGTAAGAATAAGATTAAAATCTTTCTAATAACTAAATACTCTTGATAATAACATAACCATTAATTAATTCATTAGCATAGAACAAAAGAAAATAATAGCCTAATTTAGTAATTTCACACATTTAGTAATTTCTGTGCATTTTTGGCAATTTTTCAAATGCATAAAAATGAAAAGAAGCAAATATTGGATTTTAAGCAATATATGAACAAACAACCTTATTCAAAGATGCACCCAGCTAGTCTCTTGGTATGTTACTGAATAAATCAATAGTGAAGGAAGAAGGGTCCCAAAGAACCTACACTTGGCATTTGGAATGCATTTTTAAAAATCCAATTGCATATTTGAAATGTTTTGTTTGGTCACAGCGTGGATGATATCGAAGCATTTTAAATAATATAAGACTGAGGCCCTCTTGCAACTGCAATACAGAATCCAATGGCGGTGGAGTGGTACGGCTCTGAAGGGAATCAGGCAGTCCATGTCAAATAATTGGATACTGTTCAGTCATACAGGTTTATCTAAGCAAAGAACTACAGATTCCAATTTCACTTAATTCGCATAGCAATGAGGCCTGAGTGGACAACTCTGCCCTTTGTATTACACAGCAAACTGCATTTCATGCTTATCTTTCTGGATCCTGTCACACGTCTCCTTCATTTTTGTTGCTTGTAATGTAGTCCTTGTGAGAGGTAGGACCCCAGTTATCTTGAGTAACTCATGAAAGTGCTTTCGATTTGAAGTATCTTGAGGTAGGCTGGTTTGTTGATGTTGTTATGAAAGTTCCAGTTTGTTCCTAATGATCTTATTAGCAGCATCCAATCAGCAGATACTATTACCTGGGATCTTTGCCCAGCCCTCAAGTAGGAAGCAGCAGCAGCCAGCCATTATGATCAATAAGGAACAAAGAAAATTCATCCGCAGGTAAATGGCATATCCAAACAATCTATGGCAAGGTTTAGAAGGCAAATAGAAGATAAAGTAGCATGATCCTGCCAAAGAAAACCATAAAATTATTTACTTCACCTTTTATTGTAATTCATGGGCTGTAAAAGATCAGCAGCCAGTTTGCACATCAAACGCCGTTCTGTTTTGCATGTTACCTATTAAATATCTCAGGGTCTTAAGGTGCCTTTTTCCTATCCATAAGCTGCTATTTTCCCTCTCCAATAAAGAGTAAAGACAAACTATCTGAAAGTTTACATATAAATATCATTTAAACTCTAGGGGAAAACAGGCTTCCCCTTTTAATGGTATTCCAATTAAGGATGATCTTTTCAGAAGAATTTATAAAAGTATTTGTATATGCACATATGTATACCTATAAATATACACATATGCACTCCACATACAGGTGCTGTGCAAATCAAATGATGTTGTCTTATAAGTATGCATGGATATACGTGACAGGATCATTTGCTCTGCGCAAAAGTATTGAAGACATAAAGGTCTAAAGAGCAAAAGGTTGTGCCCAGTCATCTGGTGGCCAACATACATCCATTGTTTCAGTAAATCAAAGAGAAAAAAAATATCCCCTTCCCTTCAGAAGTAGCGATACAATTGGCCTACCCTAAATGCAGAAAACCTGGCAACACTGGGCCATGGTAGAGGATATCTTCGCTCTTCCACAGCGCTTCTTCTGGATCAGTCAGTAGCTAAGAAATGTGATCTCAGACCTGCCTTAAGTGAAGCAAGTTGTAATTTTTCAAACCTTCTCTCCTCCACTGAGGTGTGTGCTTGTACGTAAGAAGCAAGTCATAGAACTGTGATAACCTTTTTTTTTTTTCTAATAATGGAGCTATGTCCCTTTTATGAACCCCTGCTTTTTCCTATACTGAACTGACTCTGTCATGAAGAACGATTACCATGGGAAAGTATTAGTCTTTTGTAATGTTTCATAATCTTAAAATGTGTTTTAGAAAAGATTACTCTGAAATGCAAGTTTGTATTATTACACTGAGAAACCCAAACTTTTACCTGGAAAGAAGGTCTTCTCCCACAGAAATGCAGAGTGGTTTTACTTCCAACAGCACAACTGGAAATCCAGACTAAATCTGCTGGCTTTGGAAAACCTCACCCAAAATAGAAATTCCTGTAAAACAAACCAGCAGTCAGGTAAGTGAAAAGATACTGATCCCCTTGAACCTCTGTATGACTTCAATACAATTTTGTAGCAATGTGCTACTAGTGAATCCAGCAGACTGATGATATGTGTACGTACACACTGAGTTTCTTGGCTAGAGAAAAAGAGTGAACAAATTATTTCAAACACATTCTTTTGCTTTGTATCTGTGTGAAATACCAGTCTTCACAGAACTAAAATTTTGGGTATAAAGTGCCAGAACTCTTCACATGAATTATTCACAGTTGATAATTTCACTGGCTTTGATACCAAGCGCAAATAACACATTTTAAATACTCTGAAACATTATATGAGCCAAAAGAGTGACACTTTCAGCAACAAAATCACTGACGGTCTCCTAAAGACTGTTTAGCTAGCCCCTTAATGCTATTCCCACCAGCACATCCTCTGAGAAGGGATGCCAGCTTTAACTGGGCAGGTCACGTGGTTGGCGACAAATCAGTGCACCTCGGCCCAACTTGCAGATTTTTTTCAACTCTGCTTTGAGTAGCCTTATCCAGAAGGCCAATACTATCATCCAGCACGTGCAATGAAGCAAAGAATAAAAAGATGGTATGAGCGGACTGTGTGACAAGTAGTGGTCAATTTGTACTAATGTATTTGTGCAGATACTGGAAGTTTCTCTTTATCCCCCAGTAAATCAGAAGCTATGGTTGGAAGAACAAAATCTGATTCACGACACCAAGTTCCTAGAAGTAGTGAAGATCAGTCTTTTCCTTCACTTGCTTCTTTTTCCTGTGTTTCCTAAAGTCCTTAAGATTTCGGTTCAGAAGTATCAAACATTTTCCTTATCATTTTGTATTTCCAAAAGTTCAGCTTGCTACATTCCCATAAGCAATGCTTCTGACTTGATCACAGCTTTTGTTATCGTTAGGTAGGGCAGAAGTGTTTCAGCTAAGGAAATGACTGCCAGTTTGCAGCCACACCTTAGCAGAGGACAAAACTGGGCTTTTGGCCAGTAAAGGCTATGACATCTGGTGAAGTAAAATACTGAAGTCAGAAATAAAACTCACGCTTATTCCAATGGGACTAGGATTTCACTGATAATGAGTTCTGAAAGTATCCCAAGTAAATACAGTCTTCTAAGGTTTCCCATGAACTCATCAGCACAGAAGGGTTAAACTCAGGTAAGTATTGAAATGGTACTGGCTGCCTAGCTAGATGAAGTCCAAATGTTAATTCTCTGCAGGGAGAAAATGTAATAGGCTAAGTTCATACACTTATCTCTAGACTGAATTACACACAATATTATGATGAGGTGATATATAACAAAACTTCACTCCTATGAGGTACAAGGATAACAAAGATTGATGAAGCAGCATGGTATTAAGTATTAATCAAGATTAATAAAACTAATTCCATTGTACAGATACAAAGGGTAAAGAAATTTAAGTGGAATGTATTTTCCTCTCATTAGAGCTCACATTGATTGCTGCATTTTTTTTTTAATAAAAATAAATAAATAACATGGATATCAATAAACTAACTATACAAAAATGAACCAGGAGCAACCGCTCAGTGAACTTTCAAAGAATGTTTTGTACAGTGTTTATGTTTGGCAGGTCACCAGACAGCTACAGCCATCAGCAAACACTGAGAAACTGACAACATCGAGCTTAAAGAATTGAACAGCAAAATGCACCAAACTCTGTCCTTTGAAAGGTTATTAAACTTTCAGTAAGTTCACTGGAAATTAGAAATCCAATTCGTTTTGATCCTTTCTACGTCGTGCTTCCAGACAAATGTAAAATTCCGCATTTAAGTGGCAGGTTTACTAAACAGACATGCTCCAAAAAGTTACTTGCACAAATTTCACTCTGCCATGTGTCCATGAAATGATGGTGACCATATTTGATCCTGAAGAGCCCACCTACTGCTAAATGCAGAGGCATGTCAGGGAGGTTAAACATGCTCGGTATCTCACAGCATCAGTCCTTCTCTCTCGCTCTTTCTTCCTCGGTTACTTGACTTTATCTAGAGCTATGTAACTTTTTCTCAGTGAATTGAATAATCTCAAGCAAGAGTGAATATTCTCTGTTGCATTTGAGTATGTTTATGTTTGTGTATATTTATGTTTGTGTATATTTATGATGTGGTATCCCAGGTTCCTCCTTTCTCAAGAAAAAAACCAAACTGCCCTGCACTGGAATGAGGAAATCGTAAGGAGCATTTGAGGTCTGCACAGGAAATGTTGCTTTCTGTTGCTTTATGGCTGGCTTTGCCTCAAGGCAGAGTTATCTTTAGGCAAACTATTCAGTCTGACAAGGCTTCAGCAAAACAATGGCTCTTACACTGCTGAAGAACCTCCTGTATTTCTGTGGTTTCCTGTGAAGTATCAAACTGCAGTTACAGGGCACTGTTACTGTATTTCATGGATGAAAGAGAGTATACAGAACTAAACCTGCCAATGCTAAAAGTGTCATTTTGCTTCCTGTTCATCAGACTTTCATAAAATTACCAGATCTCCATCAAATCACTCTGTGCTCTCAGTTAAAGTTAATTGCAAACCCTTGTCCAAGAATGAAGATTATACCCCAATGTTATCACAATGGACTTGTATCAGCATCTAAAATTAATGATAGCATATCATGTTCAGTGCCAGAAATTTTTAATATTACCATGGTAACTGTTGGAGGCCTTCTCAGAACCACTGATTCCTACACCTACTTGGTTTCTTATCTATTCTTTTGAATTTATGCTTTTTTAATATTTTTCAGTGCCTTGTATACAGATCCTGAGATCTAATTGAAGTGCAAAAAATTCTTTTCTGCCTGTGCAGTCATTGCGAGTCCCTCCTTTTATTACAGATGAAAACTTACCTCTGTATGAATTAGTGCCAGAATTAATGTTAAGTTCTTTATGACATTGAATTCCATACTGGTCCAGTTATGCACAGAATGCTGGCCTTCCTGAAGTATGGCATAAACTGAGAGAGATGACTGACAAGACTTTGGGTGAGACAAAACCAAAATGTAAAATACCAGAAAGCAAACACAGTGCTTTGGAAGTTATTTTGCTTGGTCACTATAGCCCAGAATTTCATCATTTGTACCTTAATATTGATTGGTTATACTAAAAAAAAAACAAAACAAATAAACTTTTGACTGCTTCTGAAATGGAGGGGAAATATTCCAGCATTCACTTTCAGCCTATTGGGTCTGGATCTCTTGGAGCTACAGAGGTTATCCAAGACTGTAAATCTGTTTCCACTGAAGGAATTTGTGTTAATAAGAATCAGCCCAATCTGAGTGGAGAAAATAACTTTTAAAACGTGCAGTTTGCCACTGTGAATTTCAGTAATAGCAAAGTAACACTGAAAAACTTCCCTTAAGAAAAATATAGGTTAGCTCTCATTAGCAAAGACTGTGTGTCACGGTTTTGGGTCAGGGCAGCCCTAAAACCTATAACAGATGCTCTCTGTTAAACCCCCTCCCTCCTCAAGGGAAAGAGAAGAGGAATAAGGGAGGGAGACTTATCGATTAGAAAAGGAAACTAAAACAGCTTTAATGAAAAGGAAAATAATAATAAGAAGAAAATGGAACATATATAAATAAATGCAAGACCAGTATCGAACCCAAATCCTGCTGATGGCAAGTACGTCACCGTCACCACCGATGTTGTGGAGCACGGACCAGGAAAGTCACAGACAAGGCCCAGCAGCAGACAGGAACCATGTTCAGGAGCTGGATTCTGGTACTGGATTCAGGAACACTCTGATCAGGATCGAAGGCAGAACGAACAGAGTCCTCTTTGGATTCCAGCCATTGAAGGAATGAGAAGAATCTGAGCAGGGGCCCAGAGCGAGAGCCCCCAAGCTGAGAGTAACCCAGCAAGGGCCCCCAGCAGCTGAATATGGTGTCTATGGGATGGAATACCCCCTGGGTCAGTTTAAGGGCACCCATCTGTCCGCTCCTCCCTGTAGGTGTGGCTGTTACTTTCTGCACTCCCCAGTGTGGTACCCAGGATCTAGCAGCGGCCTTGGTCTGCACACCAGTCCCTGGTACTAACTCTAAACATGGAGCGTTATCACTGCTAGAAGCAGCCACTGCCAGCGAAAACAGGCTGCTAATTTCAGAAAGGGCAGTTAGTTAGTTAAAAGAACTGAGCTGAAAAGTAAAACCACTGAACAGAATTGTTCTGTTCTAGCTCAAACTAGAACACTGTGTTAAGGAGCATTTCCATAGTGTAAGCATTATATATTATCTATGATTCTATGGGAGCTGGGGTTGTTTAACCTGGAGAAGAGGAGACTCAGGGGAGACCTCATCACTCTCTACAACTACCTGAAAGGAGGTTGTAGACAGGTGGGGGTTGGGCTCTTCTCCCAGGCAATTAGTGACAGGACAAGAGGGCATGGCCTGAAGCTGCGCCAGGGGAGGTTTAGGTTGGATCTTAGGAAGCACTTCCTCACGGAAAGGGTCATTAGGCGCTGGAATGGACTGCCCAGGGAGGTGGTGGAGTCGCCATCCCTGGAGGTGTTTAAGGAAAGATTGGATGTGGCACTTAGTGACATGGTCTAGCTAGGTGTTGTCGTGTTGGGTTCATAGGCTGGACTTGATGATCTCGGAGGTCTATTCCAGCCTCAACGATTCTATGATTCTATGATATAGTACATCTCACTTGATGCGAGAATAACTTCAGCTAAAAAAATGACTCTGTGAGATGCTGCCCCTTCAGGCAGTTTAGATGTATGCGTGTATTAGAAATTTAAGATCGGTTGGCTTCAAGCCATCTCTTATTTTCATCGAATTGGATAGAAACAGAAGACAATTTCTACTTTCACTAACCTTCTATAATGTTTCTTGCCCTCTCTTGCAACCTCAGACAGTGAGCCTTCTGCTGGCTGCTGTAAATCATCCAACTTTCTGCATTTTCAGAAGAACTTTTAAAGAGCATACCTTTCATCATCCACTGCATCATCACACATGTTATTTCAGTGATTAAGAAGTACCCTTATGAACCAGAACACGTAGTGGAATCTCCGTCTCTGAAGACTTTTGGAACCCACCTGGATGTGGTCCTGGGCAACCTGACCTAGGTGAACCTGCTTTAGCAGAGGGGTTGGACTGGATGATCCCCAAAGTTTCCTTCCAACCTCTACCATTCTGTGATTAGGATTTTCATCTTTACAACAGTGTTGTAATTTGATAAGGATAAAATACATTGATGCAGAAATATCAAAAGGAAATTAGCACATTAGATGCTGATATCTGGCAAAGAGGAGTTACCTTTTATATATATCAAATATTTAGCTTCTCTCATTCTCATTAGATGTTAAATATTTTCTATGTTAAATTTTTGAAAATGAAATGTCAAATAGGTAACTTTGGTATTTTATAGCTGTGTATTACTCATAAATTATGAAAATATATATATTATTTAATCAATGAAGTATTAATAAAAGAGTAGCTACTGTGAAATGATGTGGTTCATTGGACAGATGAGTTGAGAAGTGAGAGAAGAACAATATGAAAAATAAATGAAACATATAAAACATCCCTCGAAGTACACATAGAATCAAAAAGCATGATAAATAAAGCTGTGTGAGAAAACTAAACAAATTCAGGGTAGTCACCAAAGCTAAGAATAGACATTGAGTTAAGCCTGTAAATAAGAACAGTAAAGAAAGTTTCTGAAGGGACTTGCTTTGATGTCTAAAAGGTGCTGTTGAGGGACTAATACTTATCTGTGATTGGAAATATGTTCGAGAAACTACAATTTGACATTGCCCTCTCCACTTCATCTCATATATTTCTGCCTGTTGGTTCATACACCTGCAGCAAATTTCATTTTGGCCTTGGAAACACTAATTAATGCAAATGCTTCAAAAAGGAGCATACAGTGCTAGACACTTCAGTAAGATTATCCCTCTACAGAAGAATTTTCTTAATTTTTCTCCCCTCACAATATACCAAACACTTTGGCCACTTAGCAATCTAGGCCACCTCAATAGTGTGCATGGATGTTAGGAATATATATTTAATATGATATATAAAAATCAGAAAATGTCATGACTAATCTGCTTTATGTCAAGTACCAGTGTAACCAGTAAGTTCTGCCTGTCTTCTCTCCAGTGGAATGGTAGATCTCTTCTGCTTGGCCCACACATTTACACAGAATTGTGAGACTTCTGCCTTTCCTTCAAAATTGATAAAAAGTAACAAATATATCCCAAAGACTCTGGAAAGAGAGAGAAAAAGTTCATGAAACAGGTGGATGGCTGAATGGACATCCTGCCAACACGACTGCAGTAAATAATATTTCTTTAGGAAATCATGTTAAGGACACAAAGTTTTAGATGGTTAAAAGGACACATAAAATTTTGGACAGGGAAATCTTCCCAGTGTTTTCCTGCACTTAGTTTAAGGTCATGCTGCTTACCTTGTTGAATGGATGGGAAATGTGGAGCTGAAGACAAACACTAGTCACACACACAGTTATCATCCAGAAGAACGTTAATGCTGAGTATGGCAATTTTTTTCTTTACAGCTGCAATTTCTATTCCTGTTGGGTTAATTTGTTGTTTGGAAGTGTTTTTTGCATGAACGAGCATTTTGCTAGTAGAGAATGATTGTGCCCTAGAGCTCTGCCTCTCTAGATTTCATCATATTATGTAACTACTTCATGTCTATAAAAGCTGTCTTCTTGCACAGTGTGCACATACCTCTCCCCCGGGGGACACAGCTCCCTCCATTGCTGACAGCTTTTTGCCATTTGCAGCATGTTCCCTTCCCCCTTTTCCATTTAAGGTGAAAATAAGACCTACCTTTTCCTGCTAGCCTTGTCATCCCTTCAGAAGGTGAGCAGGTCTACTTGCAAAATTTCCTTGAACAGTTCTGTTGCTTCTGCCACCTTATTAAGAAAGGAAGATTTTTCTTAGCAAGACGAGCATTTTGAGGACAAGAGTCAAGTCATAAAGTTAATGAGCAAAGACAGCATTAAGTCCAGCACTTATTATAAAGCATTACAAATAAAACAATGCTTCAAAACTTATAGCAAATATAGAAAAAAAATTCTTTTTCCTTCTCTAAAATTTAGAAGCCATCAAGGGGAAAAAGTGGATATAAGAAGTTAATAAAATCTACTATTCAAAAGCAAGTGGAGATGCATATTCATTAAGAAAACAGCATCACTTGAAATATCCTAGGAACTAAACCATGATTCACTTGACAGTGCTGCCTCACAAATGCATAAAGACAGTTAATGAATGGATTTAGCTGTCTGCTTTCAGGAAATTTTTAACTGCTGTTTGCTAATAACTTAGTGCTAGAAAAGATCAGATTGCTGGTGGCATAAATCAAAGTCTAGTTATAAAGAATATTTCCAATATGTTAGCCTTTATGGGAAATCAAAGTTACTACGCTGCTTTCCTTAAGCCACATAATAGAAACACAACCCAAAATTAATTACTTTTTTTTTTTTCCTATTTATGAGGACAGCTTTGACAGAGAGCACACAGACAGTGTGACAGCACCTGAGGCTTTTGTCACATATTTCTTTTCAGTCAGAGGGGAAGAATATGAAAAAGAAATGGATATTGACCTTTGGGTTTAATTCATATGTGTTCATTTTTTCTTCATAAAGAAGGGTGGAGTTTAGATGAGAAAAGTAGTTTGTAATAGCAGACTGTAAATATATGGCTATTACAGCCTGTATTTTGGGATGCTGGAGGCAGCAGTGCAGGTTTAGGAGGTTCTCACATGTGGAATTAGTAAGAAAGCCACTCCCAGCTCCAGAGATCTGGAGAATCTGACACACAAATCTGACTCCTCCACTCAAGCTCTTTTCAGGGGATAGAGCAGCAATACAGACCGACGTTTTTCCATGCCTCTTGTAGTTTCTCATTAAGACAGCAAATGTGCTTATTTTTCTTCTTCACCTCCACAGCCATAGCTGGGTCACAGCCTGAGGAAAATGTGGCAGGGTGTGATGACAGCCACTTACATGAGATTTTGTTTATGCAGGGCAAAAACCTGAGCTTTAGGTAATCCATACAGACCAAGAAAATCAGATGCTTTATGATTAACAGTTGTGAAGAACTCCAAAATTTGCTGGATAAACTGCAAATCTCATAATAACATGTCTCTGCAGAAAAGATTTGTCACGAGAATCATGAAAATATCATCTATGTGAAAAGGGGTTGATGGAAATGGGGACAGGCATGCCAGAGCTGTCAAAGTAGATTAGGACTGCAGCTAGTCCAATAACATGCCCGCAGGAATAATCAGTATCAGTGGCCTCCCATAATTCCCCCTTCAACCAACTCTGGAAGATACCTTTTGGCAATGTGCAGCAGTTCAAGTTTGTCCTCAAGTTTGTCCTAGGACCTAACTGTCACTCTTTTTGAAGATATTTACTTGCAAAGAATCCCTTCAACATGCTTCTTGTGTCACATCGATATCTAAGATAAAAGGACACCAGGAATTCTCCTCCCTTCTCCTTAGGGGCTCTGCGCAGAAGAGATGACACCTCTCCACACTCCAGGGCTTGGCCATGGGGAAGAAGGGCCCATACAACACTTGATGAGCAGTAGTCCTTTTATGGACTCCTGGCAGACCTTGCACAGGCCATCTGGGCCTCCCTTTCCTGTCTGCACATCCTCTGGATGTTTTGCATCCTCACAATCACTGCCAGACATAGGAAGATGTGCTAATTTTAGAGAGCCATGCTAGTGTGGGGTCACTGTAGCCTGTATCTCATCCAGGGTAGTCCAGGCGTGGAATAAGGAGGGGGCAGGAGCCCAGAGCTCATGAGGGGAGATGGGGGGCGGCCCCTGTGATCAAGATTCAGCAGAATGGCACAGGGGAGTGATCCCCAGGAAAACGGCCCTCAGCGTCCCCCCAACCTTTCTATTTTTCCCACATTAGGCCATCTTTCAGGCCACAGAACCCTCTCCCAGAGCAGCCATATTTGGCCTCGTGCATCACCATCACATTGGCTTCCTAATGTCACAAGCCACCGCACTGCTTTCTGTTCTGGGCCCTGTAAGTTAGGGACACGACTGATCCTTTGGAGAAGTAGAAAACTGCAGTTTTGCCAGGACAAAGCTATGACTCTAAGCATCGAGGTCTGTTCTAGCCGCTTCATTAGGAGTTCTTTTCAAGATTGGCAACAAACAATTTTTAAAAAATAATAAAAATAGAAAAAAAAGCACAACTCAAACCAGTAAAAATGGCTTCCTCCTCTCTTATTTGGTACTCTGGCAATGGCATCTGAAACCCTCTGTCCCCTCCTGGTCTCCCCAGTCCAGGAAGGACACTGACACATGGGGTGTGGGCCCACCCCTTCAAGATGGTGAGAGGCCGGGACACACAGCACATGAGGGCAGGCTGAGGGAGCCGCCTCTGGTCATGAGGGTGGGGAGACACTGGAAGAAGTTTCCCAGAGAAGCTGTGAATGCCTTCTCCCTGGAAGTGTTCCAGGCCAGGTGGGTTGAGGCTTTCAGTAATCTGGTCTAGTGGAAAGTGGCTCTGCCCATGTCAGGGGAGTTGGTCCAGATGATCTTTAAAAATCTCTTCCATACTATGCCATTCTTAGATTCCATGATTCTGTGTTTCTATGATTTTTAGGTTAGTCTGGGATGTTTTTCCAACCCAGTTTATAACATTAAGAAGTGACTTCTGCAGTAATATTGATCTGTGCCCTCTGGTAACTTTTCTACATGAAACTAAGAAAGCTCATTAGCCTCTTTCCAATGGTAGCCTGTGAAAAATAAGCTTCCGAGGCACAAGATTTGGACTGATGCTAACTATAATGTGATTAAATGCGCTGTACTGCGAACGCACCAGTGAACGTGGCACAAAGGACAACGCATGCTGAAATCTTGTGAACTATCAGTCAGATTTGTTCAAGTTTCTTGCTTCTGTTGCGCTGTCTGAAATTGCCATGCTTCACTCAAGCATGTTAAAAGCTACAAGAGTTGTGCTGTTATGTTTCAAATAGCTGACGTAAGTAATGGCCTTCAATATAACGGCAAGAGGTAGAAAACTCACAGCACTCTCTGATGTTATGATATTCCTCTGCACCTCATCTATCCACCGCTAGCCCTGCTACTTCCAGTGAGTATCACATTGTGGTTTTTTGACGAGAGCGCCTAACAAGAACCAATTTGCATGTCTATAAGCATTTGGTATACATTATCAGGGAATATGTAAAATATTGTTCAGAGCTTTGCACACAGAGAGGCTTTCTCTAGAAAGCTCTGGGATTACATTGCTATTTCTCTTTTTATTCTATTAAATTGAATAAATAGAAGTGCCTCCTCATGAAGTCAAATAAGCTAAGACTACATTTTTCTTGCCTTACAAGAAATAAATAGCATCCTAACACAGATCCTTAAATTTTGCCGTCAGATGAACAATGCTCAACACATCTAATCATTGTACTTAATAAGCATGATTCCCAATTTGGAAACTCCACATTTTTAATCAACTTTCCCTGTAAATCTGAACCTCTTGTTAAACTAAAAACTTTGTGGAAGATTTAACTCTAGAGTCAAGTTAGAGTTCTGCAAAATTAAAATCAAGGTTTGATTATAAAAGTAATGATGAAACTAAGAGTTTGCTGTTAGGGGTAAAAATCATACAGCCTTAGTTTTAACCATTACGACCAACAAGAAAAGGTCCTATGCTGGACCTTGTTCTCACCAACAGAGAAGGGCTCGTGACCAATGTGAGGCTCAGGGACAACCTTGGCTGCAGTGACCACAAAGCAGTGGAATTTAAGATCCTTAAGGGCAACTAGGAGGATGTATTCCAAGCTTATGACCCTGGACTTTAAGCATGCAGACTTTGATCTCTTCAGGGATCTGCTGGTCAAAGTACCGTGGGAAAAAACCCTAGAGGGAAGGGGGGCCCAGGAGAGCTGGTCAGTATTCAAGGATCACCTTCTCCACGTCCAGGAGCAAAGTATACCAACAAAGAAGAAGGCAGGAAAGAATGCTATGAGACCTACCTGGATGAGCAAGGAGCTCCTGGACACAGTGTCACACAAAAAGAAACTTTACAAGGAGTGGAAGAAAGGACAGGTAGAATGGGGGGCATATAAGGAAGCTGCATGAGCAGCAAGAGACCTGGTTAGAAAAGCTAAAGCTCAGTTAGAATTAAATCTAGCCAGGGAGATCAAGAGGAGTAAAAAAATTTCTGTAGATATATTAATGGCAAAAGGAAGACTAGGGAAGGTGTGGGCCCCCTCAGAAAGAAAACGGGAGAACTGGTGACAAGTGATACGGAGAAGGCTGAGGTTCTCAATGACTTCTTTATCTCAGTCTTCACTGGCCAGGGCTCCAGCCACACTCCCGGAGTCTCAGAAGATAATGGCAGGGGCTGGATGAAAGAACTGCCCATCGTAAATGAAGATCAGGTTCATGACCATCTGAAGAACCTGAAAGTGTACAAATCCATGGGACCCGACAGGATACACCCA
>VWZK01017710.1:0-65973 GCA_013396935.1 Baryphthengus martii | reverse complement strand
GCAATCCTAAGCACCGATACAGGCTGGGCATTGACTGGATTGAGAGCAGCTCTGAAGAGAAGGACTCGGGAGTGTTGATGTCTGAGAAGCTCAGCATGAGTCGTCAGTGCACGCTTGCAGCCCAGAAAGCCAATCATACCCTGAGCTGAATGAACAAAAGCATGGCCAGCAGGTTACGGGAGGTGATCTCCCTCTGCTCCACTCTGGTGAGATGCCACCTGGAGTACTGCATCCAGTTCTGGAGTTCTGCATCCGGTTCTGAAGTCCCTGTTACAAGAAAGATATGGACGTGCTGGGACGTGTCCAGAGAAGGGCCACGAGGATGATGAGAGGGCTGGAGCACCTCTCCTATGAAGACAGGGTGTGGGAGGGTTAGGGGTGTTCAGTCTGGGGAAGAGAAGGCTGTGAAGAGACCTTATTGTGGCCTTCCAGTATCTGAAGGGGGCTTCCAAGAAAGCTGGTGAGGGACTTTTTAGGGTGTTGAGTAGTGATAGGACAAGGGGGAATGTATTCGAGCTAGAGGAGGGTAGATTTAGATTGGACATTAGGAAGCAGGTCTTCATCACGAGGGTAGTGAGGCACTGGAACGGGTTGCCCAGAGAGGTGGTGGAAGTCCCATCCCTGGAAGTTTTTAAGGTCTGGTTAGATGGGGCTCTGAGTAACCTGACCTAGTGGGAGTGTCCTTGCCCATGGAAGGGGCATTGGAACTAGATGGTCTTTAAGGTCCCTTCCAACCCTGACAATTCTATGATAATGACTCATTCTTGAATTCTATGTTACAGTCCAGGTGCTCAGCATGTTGTAAACACTAACAGCACACTTCTGATATAATTAGGAAATAAAAAAAGAAAGAAAAATACACAATCCACACAAAATTGGTTTCCTTTTTTTTTTAGCCAACTCCTATACTGTCTGTGATCACATATCTCCATACAGTTCATAATTTAATGCTTTGCTTGATTTGTTTGCTATTCATTTTCATGCATTTCATTAAATAGAACAGAAATGACCACTTGTATTAATTGCATCATGTTGCTTTCATTTTTACATTTCTAAAAGAAGCTGTAATACAATGAATAAATGTCTTTTCCTTCTTACTCATTTCTTAAGCCTTTAAATGCTGGTATTGTTATTAAGAGACACTATATTATTTATCTAACAATATCACTGACCCATTGGTGCTAATGCTAGAATTTTGTAGCTTTAAACAATACATAACAAAATTAAAACAATTACCTAATCCAGCAGTGCTCATGAAATAAGAATATAAGAGCTGCTAGAAACTGAATACAATAAGAATGTGATAAATACTCTTAAAGTACCACAAGATTGTTTGGGGAAGGGAGGTTTATTCTTTGAAGTTTTCTGAAATTTATTCCTTCTTCAGTTTGCATTGTGATCAAATCAACACCTTAAAAATTTTTTTACCCTCTCACACCACATCACAACTAGCCTTCTCCAAAGATTAATATTTTCCAAGCATTCATACTTAAATTCTTAAATACCTAAATTCTTAAATAGAAAGTGCAAGAGTTTCTACTATGGTACTCACTTAAGGTGTAAGAAGGTCAGGTTTAATTCATCCTTCTATCCAGAGCAGATACCATAGACTCAGATCTTACTCATTCCGTATGCCAAATAAATGCGTATGGCATTCAGACGCTTTTCTTCTTAAGTTTTGACCACAGACAGCACCCTAAATCTTGGAAATCGTTCTCTGTCAAATGATTATATTCTGGAGGAGTAAGTTTTGCATGCAATAATTCACCATTCAACAAAAATTGTGACTAAAATTTCCAAGTAGAGAATTTAGTAGCACTGCAAGTGGTCAAGGTTTGGTTGGTTCTTTTTTAAATGTTCCTTGATCCAACTCTGTGGTCATATGCATAGGATTCCATAGATATGATGGGTTTGTTCTCAATAATGATCTAAAAAAAATGTTACCTAACACAGAATTAATTTGACTTTTTGTTGTACCCTGGTCTATTTTGGAAATCTTTACTTTTTCTTAATCTTTATCCAGATTATAGCTAGTAGGGCTTACCTGAAGGAAACTTTTTGAAGCATGTTTGCTTGGTTTTTTTTGTTTTTGAAATTACTGTCCCAAATGGAAAGTTTTTACTGAACTGTTGTTTCATCATCTGAAGAGTGAAATTTCTGGTCAAATGTGAGGACAGTGATTGTTTTATCTGTATCACAGTAGAAAATACAGTTCAGTTCTTCAGAATCCCAGGAAGCAGCTGTAGTCCATACGCTGTAGAACTGGCTTTGTACAATGTTCTCTGTTGGAATCGCTCCTCTTTATGCTAACAATTAAATATGCATTGATAGGAGTGTCAGCCTTAGAAGAAAAACCTCACTTGCTTCTCACTCAACATAGAAAAGTTAGTTTGCAAAAGGGAAGAGGTTCTGTCTGTGGAATTTGGTGGGGGACAAAAATTGGAAAAGTCTCATTTCCAAACTGATGTGGAGCCAAAACTAACACAGAAACACTAAGACCCCTGCAAGTGGAAATCGGGAGAGTGTCTGGCTTTGTTTGGCTTTTGCAGAGTAGAAAACAATGATAACAGAAAACAAACTAATAATAATAATAATAAAAAGACAAAACGAAAACCAAACCAGCTTCTCCTCCAGCAAATGGAAAAAGAATCTCTTGCTTCGGTATTCTTGTAAATCCCAACCCTCCATTTTGCATGTTCATATAAAAAGGTTACTTTATACTTTACAAAATGCTTCCCCACCAAACAATTCCATAGTCTTGCATTTGTGCTGCTGTTAATACTGTCAAAACAATGTTGACACAATTTTCTGTCCCTGAAGCTTTTATTTCTATGTGTCATTTGCTGATTATTTAGTTTATTAAATATTTCTGAGAAGATATAAAAACATCCCAAGACCCATGTAGTGCTCCGACACATTTTTAGACATCTTATTTTTCAAATGACACAAAATTCCCTTCTAGTCAGTGTTCAGAAATCCTCTTCTCTATTAACATTCCCTGTTGTGCGTTGGCATCTTGACCTTGCAATGTTATGTGTGATAATTTTCAGCATTTCTCTTTTTCAATCTTAATCGCCTCTGCTCTGTGAGTTGTCTTGCACACTATTTCTAATACTGGAGGCAGAACTAGAAGAGATGTCATTGCTACACAACAGCGGTATCAGCTGCTTCTAATTTGCTCCCTCGTATACAGAAGTGTTTTCCAGAGGCACTGTATCTCATGATTATATAAAATATGACTTCACTAATGGAAATAAAGGAGTAACAGACATAACTACTTCCCAACACTAGAATAGATAAATTTTAATAATGAAATAATGAATCCCTTCATACTAAGCAACATTTTACTTCTATATTCCCACTATAATGCTAAAAGCAATCCAGACTCAGCAGTTATTTTACATTTAAAATGGAATCATGAAGTAATAATAAGCTATTGTGTCTATACATTGGAATGAAACAATTGTCTCATTGAACTAAGCCCAGACAAAACATTTTCAGGAAATGCAGCATCTGTTGAAGGAGACGGGGAAAAGAAAAAAATTTTTTAAAAATCTTTAGATCAGAGCCAGGTTCAACTCTTTGTTCCTCTAACTGTTTGGGATGCCACCATGAATTTTAAGAGTAGACACTTATTTTCTGGAATCTTTTGTTATTGCATTTACTTGACAGTAAAGGGATGCTTTTTGTAGACATCTGCAGCAGTCTGAAAATCAATAGAAATCACTGATTTTTCCTCTTTTTTTTTTTTGTATTTACAGGAAACAAGTGGTGGTTTTTTCCGCACACATAGAGTTATTAATTCTGAAAAAAAAAAAAAGAAAGCTAGGTTCCTTGTTGCAAAGACATATTAGTTGAAGGCAAAATTGTGTCAGGCTAAAGGCTGGCGAACCAGAGTAACTAAGCAGCAGGACATATTTTCAGACAAAATATAAGGCCAAAGACAAGACCCAGTGCAGGGTCTTTGGACAGATGTGGTCAGAGCTAGTAGCCAAGCAAAGATCAGAGAGGAAAAACCACAAGGAATAGAAATCTGATAAAACCACAGCATTTGAACTACATCATGAAGTTGATGGAATTTCTTAAATTCTAGCTAAGAAAGGAAGTGCACAATCTCTGTATTAAAAATTACTGTGGAAAAAGAAGAGCAGATCATCGCCAAGGTGGGCCAGACAGGGGCTCCTTCTTGCTCCTCAGTGAGTAAATGCCCTTTTAATTACTTTCAGTTGCTAACATAGCTAAACATACTTTCATGCTCAGGCAGTCCCTATGATGAAAATGATCTTATATTTCATAGCATTTAAGAGAGCTCCGAATTTCACAAACCATTAAGAGACACAATAGGATGAGTAATAAAATGGATGAGACATGTTGTGATTCCTGTCTTCTGGAAGATGAGCAGAGATAATCTTCCTTCTTACTCAGATACAGTATGGGCACTTGTAGCCTAGATCCTTCCAAGAAGTTCTGGAAAGTATAACTGACCAACAGAAAACAACGGAAGTTTGTTTTCCTAGTGATTTTACGTTTGTTTTTTTTTGTCTCATCTACTTGCATCACTGTGACAATTCCACTCTCTGAACAGTTTCTAAGCTTCTCTGTGCTATTAGCATCTCCTTGCAATGGCATGTATTTGAGTCACATAACAACCAGTTGGGGAAGTGGTGCCATATCTTGTGTTGAGCTTGAAGATAAACGTGTACTAATTCAACAACTACTACTAAAAGTGTGCTGGTAAGCAGGCCAAGCAGATCAGACAACCATAGGTTTCAGCATGTTGCCGCTATGTCAGGGGACTGCAGTGATGCTAGTCTGTCTTCTTTAACCACTACCAATTTTCGGTGGTTTTAAGGAATTCAGTGTTCTTTGATCCTAGCTGAACTCAGCCAGCAGGCATAAATGTCCCTGCAGGAGAAGTGGAAGACTGAAAAGCTGGCAGATGGACCGTGCAATTCCATATGCCACATTTCCTCAGAAAAGAGGGCCAAAAAATATTCCAAACCCACCTCTTGAATTTTAATCTTGCCAACAAAATCTGTTCTTAAGAGGCTGAATGGAGCTTTTACTCTGACTAAAGAGAATAAAACTTCAAGTGCGTAGGAGGACTGTATATAAACATGAAAAAAAGCAAAGGGCAACAATAACAGGTTGGAAGATCCAGGGAGAAAAATGTCTTCATTTTTTTAAATACCTATCACCATGAAATGTATAGTCACTGCTTTATATGGAGAAAATAGAGCAGCTACGTGGATGTTAAGAGAGGATAAATTGTACAGATGATTAGAAACAAAATATATAGACACAGAACTCTAAGAAATAGACCACAACCTCAGCAGCATGCAAAGCTTCTGTCTTGGTTGAACTGCATGTTTGTTATTTCTCTCCCAGCCCATCTGCCAGTTTCTCTCTCCCAAGTCCACTGCCTAGTACCAATACTCTCTGCATCCAGGACTCTTCTATGCTTAACAGAACCTCAGAGTATTCAGTATTTTAGAGCTATTGATGGCAATTAAAACTGAAAGACATTGAATTTTTAAGTTGTCCCAAAATATTGCTGTAGCCACAGTCAGACACATAACAGGAAAGAGTCTTTACAACATATTTCATTAGCACTATGTTTAAATAATGATAGGGCATATACATGTGTGTTTTAGTATTCAGAGATAGGAAAGGTGAGAAAGAAGAAGGAAAAATATCGCCAATTACTCCCGTGCTAGGCAATACTGAAATACACTGTCAACATCAATACACTCCCCTCAAATAAAGCAGACTACAATTTTATTTTTCTCATACAGTGTTTGCTGCACTGTGCATTTCCAGCCTCTAAATATTAAATATTAAAGATTAGCTGTGAGCAACAAACACTAAAAACTAACTGTGGAAAGGGTCACTGATAACACTAATTTGCTCAATTTGTTGAATGGAAGCAAGAAATTCATAGAATAGCCATCAAATACCAGCTTACTGTTCTGACCTTATCAAACGGACACCAAGGTTATTACCTAAAAAGAGGGATGGATGCATAAGGTAAACTTCTACATATGGTAAAACTCTTCACAGTGTGAAGAGGTAGAGTTTGCAGGAAATACGTGCTTCCCACTTATTTCATATATCCGTTGTAGAACAAACAAAACTTACCTAAAGAAAGCAAGGGAGGAAATCTCTTCTTTCTTTCAAGTTCTACCTGGTTCTATCATCTTCATTACAGCAGTGTTAAAATTGAGAAAAAGACTACAGTCCTCCATAATACTGTTGCTAACACCCTCTGCCTCACATTTGAGATGACTGAAGAGCAGGAGATATCTTTTGGAGACAGAAAACAGGATGAAAAATTTTGACAGTTGAAAAACTCTTCCGAAGTCTTGAATTATTAGGAAAAAAAACCCAAACAACTCAAAATTTTGTTTTTCCTGCTTCCCTTTTTCCCTGTTGAGCTCTCATAACCCACTCTCGTGGTTTGTACAGATCAAAAGAAGAGCTGAGAGTTTCACTTACATTAGAGCTTGGCTTAACATCTGTATCACGTCCAACAGGAACCGCACAACAGGAAAACAGTGATCAATTGGAAGAAAACACAAACTGCAGAATATTTGTGTATTTGTTTTCAACATTTTGTATGAGTTGTGCCATATACAGAACTGTTTGCATACTTATCCCTCTGTTTCTAGCTTCCTGATAATAAACCACTTGACATTTCTCTCAATGTTGTAAGTGTCCCATTTGTTCTATTCTATGATTATTCATGGGACTACGCACATCCTCTTTTACGGAGAGGTTGAAATGAGCAGAAAAGGTTTTTCACACACATGCAAAAAAAACCACATTTGTTTTTAAAAAGAAGTAATGCCATACAAACAAATTGCTTGTCGTATTCATAGTGATAGCCCCTTATCTAAATTAAGGGGAAAGAGAAATATTTGAGAGTTCAGTTCTCAGGTTAGCAGAAAGTTTACATTCCTGTGCTTATAAATCTAAGTGGCATTCTAAATATGTATCTATCTATCTGCAGCACCAGATGGTTTCTCTAACCATTAAAAGGGACTTGTGGTTCTATCCTAAGCTGTAGAAACAGCAGTAGTAAGTAGACATAATTTGCCCTGATACTCTCCCCATCTGTTATTTGCTCAAACATTGCTGCAGCTATAGGAATATGAGCTAATCTGCCAGATTTCAAGACATCATTGCCACAAACAATTTCAAAAATTATATTTTTCTCAACTGTCAAGTTCAGTATTTTCTTTCAGAGATTAAATGATTTTTTCATGATGAAGAAAAAGAAGTTACTTATATAGGGAATGAATGCACCAAAAATGAAGCTTCAAGACAGTCAGTAAAAAAAAACAAATGAACAAAAATGTTCATTTTTCAACCTGTTGAAAAAAAGGTTCAAACACTCCTTTATTCAGATAGAAGACACATTTTTCTAGAAGTCTGTTATGGAGGCACCCACAAAACAGACAGCAGTAGCTAAACAAAACGTGAATTTATTGTAATCAAAATTACTCAGCACTCCTTCTGACAAAATTAAATTACAAGTTTGGATATCAGCCTGCAATTTACTACTACACAACTAATTCCTGAGCTTTAGGGGACATTCTTTCTACAAAGATGAACCAAAATGTGTACACACTAACTCATCAAAGGAGAAGCCTCTCACACACGAGTACCTGAAGGGGGTCTTTCACCTACAGGGGATAGAGCACATTCAGGGATATATCCAGACGAAATATTCACTCACCAAACAGGAGTCACTCAATCCATGGAAGTATCCTTGGATGGCATACCTGATCCAAGGGGAAGGTTCTATGACTGCAAGGCCAGCTTGCTCTAAGGAAATCAACCAAAATTGGCTCTCTGGCAGGGCTCCATTTATACCCTAGTTTAGTCTGAACTGTGGTCATTCTAACTAGTTGGTGGCAGCGCACAACCACGGCAGGCTAAGGGCCTGCACCCTGTGGTGCCAGTTAGTTGCCACGACGTGCCCTTTAACAGATGTGAGGTGATGAACTGATCTTTATCAGGTCTCTAGAAAGCCCTGGTCTTTGTCAGGTTTTTGTCAAGGTGGCTGCTCTTGCCACAAAGTCCTGATCTAAAAACCAGGTAAAACACACATGTCCAGTAGGGTGATCTACAGAAACGTCGGCTGTGACACCCTTCCAGGATGCTGCTGTATATTGCCCATTTCTAGCCTTATGAGTGCAGTCATAATGACTTGTCTTGTTTATGTCTTCTATAGAAGGAAGCTAGGGCCCACTAAACAGGAACACAAACATACAACATACTGGTTGCTCTCTACTGTCTGCAAGACAAGCCTGTGTACTCCATGTGCAAATTACAGATCTGTGCTAAAAGTCACCCTGACTTCATCAGGAATTTTACTCTGCAGGAAATTCTGTATTGTGACCAGTTTTGGGCGCCATGGTATAAGAAAGACATTGAGGTGCTGGAGCAGGTTCAGAGAAGGGCAATGAAGCTGGTGAAAGCGTTTTATGGAGAGCGCCTGAAGGAGCTGGGATTGTTTAGTCTGGAGGAGACTGAGAGGAGACCTTATTGTTCTCTACAACTACCTGAAGGGAGGTTGTAGTGAGGTGGGAGTTGGTCTCTTCTCCCAGATAACTAGTGACAGGATGAGAAGAAATGGGCTTAAGTTGTGCCAGGGGAGGTTTAGGTTGGATATTGGGAAAAAGTTCTTTACTGAAGGAGTGGTGAGGTATTGGAACAGGCTGCCCAGGGAGGTGGTGGAACCACCATCCTTGGAGGTGTTATAAAATTGTGTAGACTTAGCACTTCAGGACATAGTTTAGGTGTCATGATAATGTTCAGTAGATGATTGGACTTGATGATCGTGAAGGTCACTTCCAACCTTAATGATTCTATGAAAAAAATGTAGAGTTAGCCATACAATGTCTCAGAATTTGCTAGATGCCTAGATAAGCTTTTACAAGTTACTTTCTTAAATTATCAGTATTACATTCTCTCTTACTTAAAGTGTTGAAGTGTCAATAACATAGAGACAGAAAATGCTATAAGGGAGTAGACTGAAAAGGCTTTTAACAGGACAGGGACTGTCACTGTTTCACAAAATCAGTTGTTAAGTTGAAGCAGTTTTCCATCTATCAGTTGTCTCTGTAATTAGAGAGATGACTTCTGTCAGTTGGGATAAACCTCATAGCACTGAGGAGATGTGTACTTATCTCTCATTCTGCTCACTTTCTCATCTCTTATTAAAATTCATCCAGGGTCTGGATAAAACTTATATAATAGCAAGCTAAGAATATGTATAAGCTATCCCTCCACTTTGAAAACAAACCGTCCCCTCATACCGTGAATGCTTCCACGTTTGAAATTTCCAGCTTTTCCTTACTCTACTGTTAAGCAATTCATCAGCCTACTCTTTTTCCCTTGAAGTTTCTCACAAATACTACCTCCTAGCTGCCAGATGCTTCCTTACTCTTCCAGAAGACAGACAGGCAAACCGGGAAGTATTTATAAAAAACTGGGTTGAATATGTTGTTTTAGCTGAAATAAAAAAAAAAAAAAAAGCTATACATCACAGAAAAAAATACTTCTGTGAGGTTTACTGAAGCTAAAGGAAGAGTTGCTAAAACAGGCAATCCCTCAACTCTGGGAAATCTATTCCCAAACAGGGTTACAGAGTCACTTTTCCTCCAGACTGCCCAAATTGCTCAAAATGTAATGGACTTATTAACTAATTAACAACAAGGTCTTTAAGCAAGACAGAGCACAGGCTGTATTATGCACTTGGTTATCATTTAGCACACATATAATGTGCAAAGGTCACCTCATAATATAGATCGACGAAAAGCCTAAATCACACTAAGAAAACAGTTTTAAGACCCCATCAATATGTTGTTGGCAATTTGTTTTTATTAAGCACATGTTAATGGGGAGCTGGAGACACTTGGTTACTTGAAAACAGATGTATCTATTTGCAAATATCTGAAAGGCATCCGCTAAGCTTATGCTTGGTAACTGCTAGTAATAAATGACATTAACTACTCAGCTTCCTGCAGCAGTCCTGAGAAATTTACAATCATAGGACTGAGCTTTTAGGAATCCACATTTATAAAGTGCCTGCACACCCTCGGACCAAATTGGCTTAGCCATGCAAATATCTTAGTAAAATCCTAGCCCTGTATAACAACATGTGAGCCCTAACAGTGGTAATTTTCCATTTGTTGAATTCACAGTTCACTAAACTTTACCATTTTCAAGGAACAACTTTTTTTTGTTCAATCAGTTTCCTGATCTTCCATTAGGTCTAACCAGAGGATTGTTAACGACCGGGTAAACTTTGGTATTACAGTCAATTTTAGTGTTTTTACCATTATCGCTCACTCGGTAACTGAGTGTAAATAGCTTATCTTGTGATCCCAGGAGTTAAAAAAAAAACCCAAACAATAATTAACACAGCATATGCAGGTAATAAGGGTACTTTTAACTACCTTTAACATTTACCTTTGTCATAAACATTATGATAGATGAATTTAACATTTTACCGGCTTAAGTCTCAAAATTGGATGAAGAATAAGTAATAAAATAGGAAATCAAGAGCACTTGGGTAATTTCCAAGACTGCTTTACAGATCTCTGAGCAACGATGTGATGCAGAGGGTGGTCTTAAGTTGGAAAACAAACAGCCAAATAGAAATGTCACATAAATGCCTACCAGGTTTATCTTCAATATTTACAGTAAAATCATTCTGCCTGAGACATCACAGTTAAAAATATCCTGCCAATTTATCACTTATCCAATCAGGGTCAAGAAATTGTATGACTGCCTGCCTCTGTCCCCTGCATAGCTCATTCTATATTCTCTAAACATACAAGCACCGAAACCCTCAAATTTCCTCAAAAATATAATTGCAGATTCCACTTTATTTAAAAAATACCAGAATAGTAGTCTCCCTTCTCTCCTTAGACTACTCATTAAGGAAAATTGAGATTGGTTTAAGTCTTCCTGAAGAAACCAGCTCCAGCTCTTTTCTGTACTTGTGAAGAGGCAAACTGGGATCTCCTTCAGTCCCACAGGGTGAAGTAATAATCCAATTAAAGTTTACAATCAATTTTGTGGATTTTCTACCCAACGGTACTCTTCTGAGATGTAATAAAGAACTGAAAACTCTGAATCAGGAAGACAGAATCACAGAATGGTAGGGGTTGGAAAGAGACCTCTGGAGACCATTTTATTCCAGCCCCCCCGTGCTAAAGCAGGTTTGTTTCAAGCAGGTTACACAAGAACATGTCCAAGTAGATTTTTAAAATATTTTCAGAGAAAGAGCCTCTACAGCTTCTCTGGGCAGCCTGTTCCAGTTCTCTATCACCCTCACAGTAAAGACGATTTTCCTTATGTTCAGATGAAACTTCCTGTGCCCTACTTTGTGCCTATTGCCCCTTGTTCTATCACTGGGCACCACTGAAAAAAGACTGGCCCCATTCTCTTGATATCTACCCTCTAGATAAGCATTGGTAAGATCCCTTCTCAGTCTTCTCTTCTCCAGGCTAAACAGCCCCAGGTCTCTCAGCCTTTCCTCATAAGGGAGATGCTCCAGTCAATCATCTTTGCAGCCCTCTGTTGAACTCCCTCTGGTAGTTCCCTGTCTCTCTAGGCCTGGGGAGCCCAAAATTGGACATTGTACTCCAGAAGTGACCTCACTAGGGCAGAGTCGAGAGGGAGGAGAACCTACCTTAACCTGCTGGTCACAGTTTTCTTAATGCACCTCAGGATGCCATTGGCCTTTTTGGCCACAAGAGCACAGTGCTGGCTCATGGATAACTTGTTGCCCACCAGGACTCCCAGGTCCTTCTCTGTGAAGCTGCTTGCCATCAGGTCAACCTCTAACCTGTATTGATCCATGGGACTATTCCTCCCCAGGTGCAGGGAGTTCCCCTTGTTGAACTTAATTAAGTTCTTCTCAGCCCAACTCTTGCTGAATGGCAGCAGAACCTTCTGGTGTGTCAATCACTCCTCCCAGTTTTGAATCATCAGCCAACTTGTGGAGGGTGCACTCTGTCCCCTCATTCAGGTTATCAATTGGTATGTTGAACAAGACTGGAACCCTGGGGAACACCAGGTGCCTACAGGCCTCCAAACGAGACCCTGCACCGCTGATCACAACCCTCTGTCATTCAGCCAGTTCTCTAATTACCTTACTGTCTACTCATCCCAACACTTGCATCAAAAAGGTATCATAAATGCTCTTCAGGAACCTTGTGGACTGTGTATGCCTAGCTGTGTAGCCTTTCCAGCAAATATCAGGTTGGCTGAAAGACAATGCAACAGAGGACGTAACTCAGCTAAGAGACAGAAATCCTCCTCCTAAAACATACAGTTTCTGCAGGTTATCTCATGACCATATTTGTTCATGAGATGTTCTTGCAGAAGAAGCAGAATGAATCATCCTTTACTGTTTCCTCAGCCAATGCTGCAACTTGTAGACTACAACATACCAACAGAAATGGAGATAATCTTGCTACTCCAATGGCCACAATTCCTACTTCAGTGGCCAAGACACTAAAAGAAGAAAATAGGCACCTGCCTTCAGGAGAGACTTCAGGGCCATGACAGGAATAATATCACTTTCTTATATGAGTTTTCATGGGGGCAATGTTCAACAATAGAGTAAAAGCCTAAGGCTCAGGATTTATACCACTTGATATTCACAAAGTGAGCTGACTAGACGGTGCTCTACTGCATCCAATTCTTTTATTATATAGGAGGCCTGGGAGAAAACTTACGGGTTTTGATTCTTCTACTTGAGTCAGGCGTTTCAAAGAGCGGTCTTGTCTTATCCAACTTTTAGACTTTGCAGTCCTCTCCAGTCCTGGCCCAAAGGCCATAGAGTACCCCTCCTTTCAGCAGCTCAGATTCCAAGTCATTCCCAGTGAAGTCAGCAGGAGCAAAGACAACAGCATTACTCTCTGTTTTATACCTCAAAAAATCTTCACAGAATTTAGACAAATCTCTGCACATCCAAAGTTTTCAATCAAAGAAATAAAACAAATCACTGGGTTTTAGACACACAGGCTTGTAAAGTGATTCTGGCTCCGGTTGGCCATGAGAAGGAAATGAAATAGCCCTTTAAAAGCATTGAGTTACTATCTACCCTACTACATGGGAAATGAAAGGGTTAATGACATCTTCTGAGCTGCAATATTTGCATTGATTATTTATCTCTGGATGAGTTATTGATCTCTACTGACATTTAACTGTGCAGATCACAGATCTTAAACAATTTGTCTGTTAAAAAAGAACCAATCAGCAACATAGAGTTAGGAAATGATGATTCATAAGTGATAGGAACTGTTCTAATATAAGGCATCATGCTCCCAGCAAATACAATCTTACATATAGTTGGAGACGCTTTGACAATCCCTCTTTTTCTTCGTAGTCATTAATGAAATTCCAGGGCAGGCCCTCAATAAGACAGAATTATCTGCCCAAAGGAAATGTTTCATATCAGATAGTTTTGGTGAACATTTCTGAGCTGCTTTAGTTATGAAATCACAGAAATGAGAAGTTATGCTGCCAAACATAATTCTTTTGAAAGTTCAGGAAGGCAAAAGAGCAAAATTTAATCACAAGGATTATATATGCAAGTATCGCCAGAAAGAAACTGTTTTGACAGTGCTGTCTAAAAGAGTAAACGTAAGTAAGTAAATGGGAATAAACTGATAAACTAACTCGCTTTCTTTTTGTGTGTGTCCCTGCAGTTACATCAATAGGACCATTAAATCTAATGCTCAACAAGTAATTTTCGGTTTTGGGAAACTGGCAGTTAGAACATAACATTAAACTGGTGGCTGGAATTGGTGTTTGCAACAACTACCTGAAGAGAAGCTCCATACTTCCTAAAGTGAGTCTGAGACTTGTAGCAGAAACCATATATGGGACACCATGGAAGGTAGGAGTGAACGAAAAACAGAAGCCTTTCCTTTCAAATGCCAGAACTAACCTTAGCACAATCCAGAAGATTAAGAGAGCAGCCCTCTGCTTCTACAATATTTTTTCCCCCTAAGAGAAAATACTAGAGACCATCATGAACATCTGAAAATGCTAAGTTGAATATGCATAATAGAAAATCCAGTAAGGATACCATCTGTGCGTTTATGAAGGGATGAAAAGTACAAGTCGTTTGTTGTGCAGTCAGTTTCTTAGAGGTATTAAGATCTGCTGCTAAAGAGCAGGAAAATGCAGTCATAGAGCCCACAGCTGACAAGCTTTGTTGATGAAGGGTTCGAGTTTTTCCAGAGGCTTATTTTCTAGACATCTGAGGAGCAGAAAGGAGGTAAGGATTGACATGACTAGTGAGTTAGACTGGAACAAACTCATATCATTGTTTTGTTCTGGGAGCTGTGGCGGTGAAAACATATCTAGGTTTGCGATCATAAGGAGAGCACGAGTCAGTAAAATTGCCTGAGCTCTTTCTGGATCACTGTGGGGTATAGTGCAGGCTACAGGCCAGGAAGCAGAGATTTATGGGGATCTGGGAGTTATAACTGTTAAAACATAAAATTGTGATAGATATGTCTACAGTGATAAAATGGTATCATTTTAGTTGTGTTTTGAGCCAAGACAGAAAGAAGGGAGACATAAATTTCTGTGGAGGTGCTGAGCGCCTTCTTTCATGCACACAAGCCCCGTGGGGCAATCACACAGCACATGGGCAGTTGGCTGCTGGCACAGCCGTTCCCTTTGCCGGCTGGGACACTGGCTGCACTCCCTCGGAAAAGTATAGCTGCACGCTCTCTGATAAACACCATGGCAAAAATAAGGGCAAAGGGAAATGCTGATAAGCTTCACCAGTCTATTAGATTTGTGCTCTTCATGTCAAAAAAATGTTACATTTGATAGTTCAAAAACACAATAGGAGAGCAATTGACTAAATACTGGCCAAGTGCAACTCTGTGTATTGGTGGAGGGACCAGAGGAAACCTCAAGCTGTAAGGGCATCACAACTCACAAAGAAAGAACACACCCTTCCATTCGTCACATTTTGTCCTCTCCAAAGTGAACTCATGTTGCTCACCTGCTCAGTGTCTATCAGAAGATTAGAATTAATTTAGCTTATAATAGATCAAGAAAGGCTACAAAATATTTGTGAAGCATTAATTGATTAACCTGAAACCAGAATGTCACACTCTTTAAGCCATAATTATAGGACAGAGATGTCTATTACCAGTGTCATTTAAATTTTCATTTAATGTGACAGCACTTAGTCATAGTCTTGTTTAATTTACCTTCAATTAGGTTGTTATTATAATTAAGTTCCATCAGGATTATTGGATTATATCTCAGCTGAATACATTGATGGATTTATACAGGCTTATTTTCCAAAAGTAGAAGGAAAAAATTGTGTATCATTCACTTCATTTCTCTGCTTAAAAAAACAGTGAGTAAATAGCTTTGGCACAGGCACACATCACATTTTCTTGGGAAGTGCTCATATACACAGGTAGACACAGAAATCATCATACTTCTTTGACTAAGGCTGCTGACAATTCATAAGGTGCTGGCTGCATCCTCTTTGATGCCTTCTCATGCAGGTTTGCTTCCTTCTCAGACTTAACCACTTGGGGTAGCTTTTTAATACACTACTGGTGGCCCATTCATGTTCTGCCTGAAGAACAATTTGTTGGATAACTAAAATACGCCTAAACTGGATGTTACTCAGATACAAAACCATTACTTGGTCTTTTAGTGTTTCGTCTTGATCATGACATTCTTTCTGTGTAAGTTTTTTTAATCATGAATGGCCTGCTAAAACAAATTCTCCTCATTAATACCTAGGAAGTTCTATAATGATTATAATCAGGCAGCTCTCACAGAAATAGGTGATCTGATTAGCTGGAGAGAATCTCACTGCTGCAGAATCATCAGAGATTATAAAGTTCTTGTTAATTTCACATGGATTTTGAATTACTCTCTCATATTGTTAGTAACATTCAATGAATAGAGGCCATTTTCCTTTTATGGGATTCCAAACAGGGTGTCTTTAAGCCCCAGGATATGCCATCATAGTAAAGTGATGCCTGTTTAACGTGTTAAAACATGCTAAAAATGAGAAAAAGAGAAGAAAAACTGTGATTTTAAAGTAAGCACCAGGTTTTCAGTGTGCTGTTCTCCTATGTCCTTGTGAAAGATCCATATCTTATTCTCATACATCTGTCTTCCAAAAACATAAGGGACGCATTACCAGGAGAAAAGTGAATTGCAACTGTAGAACTGTGTCTCAGCAAAATGGTAGTTCAAATAAGATCAGCGAATGAGAGAATGGAACTATTAACAAAATTAATTTCTAACTAACTCACTAAAGCAAAAAACACAGAAGACTTTTTCAGAAAAGCATATAAATTATATTTTTATGGCATCTATGGCATCCCTGAATTGATTAATTTGGAAAAACAGAAGCAAGAAACTGCAAGGTGAGTCATGTATCAACCAGCTACTGCTAATGATATATAACCTCCCATTAATCTGGCTGGTAGCTATTTTCATACCCTAGTAGAAACTTTTAGGGTTAAATTTTTATGCAAAATAAGTAGAAATACTTTCCCCTCAATCTCACCCTGTTGTGTTCAATCACTTATTAAATTTTGTGTCTTTGGTCGGCATTTCTAAGAGGAGATTTAGTTAAACAGAGGTATGGTGATGTTGATTTTAGAGAGAGTTGGGATTACTTATTTACAGAAATACAAGCAGGGAAAAGCTGCACCTGACAAGTTCGTTAAATGCAGGCTAACTGAACGGCGGGTCTAATACTGTGTGGAAGCTATTCTGCTAGTCAAGAAATTTATATTGCTCTTATTTATTGGGTAGAAAACAAAACCAATTGGTATTTGCTAATACAGAATATTCTGGTTTCTTGTTAGAATTACTTTAATAGTAATTCATCTTTAACACTAAGTTTTAATAAAATTATGGCTGTGCTATTATGGTAAATAAATGCTTGGGTAAATCTGATCTAAATATAAATATTGATTTAATAGGAAATACACTCCAGATTCCAAGGGTCTGGATTAAGGCAGATTAAGTGTAGAAGATGTATTTAAATTTATAATTCTTTGAGGTTTTTGATAAGGTGAGATATATTGCCCCAACAATGTCTCAGCTACCAGGCCACAACAAAAAGCGTAGCTGGTAACTGCCAATAACACAAAGCTTTTTCTTCCCTCCTCTTTTATTTTTTTTTTTAATAATTAAGAATTCAAAACTCATTTTTGTTTTACAAATAACAGATACTGTTTTAGAATATGCTTAGAATAACAGCTCAGAGAATAATGGAATAAAATATAAGATCATGTTTGCTAGGTCCTATTCAAATCAAGCTCGTCTGGTAGATGTTTGCCTACGTGAGCTGCATGTGCCAATGAGAAACCTTAAGTCTTCAAACAGACCCCACTTCTTTGTGCTATCTGAAAATAAAGACCATCTTCAGAATCAGCTAAGCGTCACACAAATTTTGAAATCAGCAATGATTTGACAGAGGAAAGAAACTACATGGGTCACAAGTCTTTTTTTTTCCCAGTTCAAGAGAGCTCATCTATAGTTTTAATATGATTTAACAGAACACCCTTCTATAAGGATATGAGACAATATTATTTAGTACATGAATACTAGAGTTTACCAACCACAAAATACCACATTTATTATTGAAAATCCTGTATATCGATGTTACTTCTTTCATGTACAAGTGATAACTGTTTTGATCTACTTTGTAGCGTGGACTCTCCTCTAGAGGCCAGCTCTAAGTGATAGAAGATTTTTTCCATTACTTGTAGAAAAACGTGGATATTTGATCAAATGGAAACACTTCTCTTTCTGTATCTAAAGAATTTGTACTGGGACATACAACGTGCCAAAGACAATTTACTGCCATTCATATTTGATTGCTTTGCTAGCTTGAGTTTGAAACAAAAACAACATCCGTCTGTTGCCAAAGTCCGTTTCCCTTTGAACCATGCTTGGATAAAACTCACAGCTGAAGCAATTTACAGCATAAAAAAAAAAAAAAATCATCATTGTTTTGCTTATAGAACCATTTCTTGTACCTTTCGCAGTTTGTCCTGTGCTTAAAATAGTGGAGAACATATTAGATTTCTTTCTGAATATCAATTTCTTCCTGTTTTAAAAGTAACTTTGTAATTGCAAGTTATTACTCAATAACTTTGTACTTGCTCACCAAGTCTGAACTGAAAACATAGCATGATGGGCCAACACCAGTGTCTGAACACTGTACGGCCCAGCATCACAGGAAAGTCAACACTGTCCAAATGGAAAAAACCTTTAAGGGTAGCACAATTGGTTTGTGGCGTAGCCTTTCAGTAAGCATTGAAGATCTAGGAAACACAGCATGATTTGTTACTGTTATTGATTAACAAATTCAAATTCAAGGTCTTCATTACTGTGCAGTGCATATGTTACTTTATGACTGCTCTTGCTCCGTATCAATCTGTCTGCGCTCCAACTGCGCAACCTCGGTGCTTTTAACACTGAAAGATTATCCCATAGCTCAGAGCGACACAGTGCAGACCACCACTGTGTTAGTAGGTCTAAATGAAAGCAACTAGAAAGAGCAAGTGATCAAGAAGCCACATGAAATAACAAAAATAAATATATTCCAGGATTCACTGTTTAAGATCTCATATGATAAATAGTCGATGGATATGAACCAATAGACAAAGTATCCTATTTTGTGAAACTGGCCTTATCCACTATGAATTAAATGTATTTTGATTCTATTGGGGTTGAAATTTCCATCTCTTAATAAAATAGAGCTGTGTGTTGATACTGAATTTGGACTTCCATGAACTGCTCATGGTCTCTCAACTGTGATGAATGTAGATCGTATTAGCATTGTCATAAATTTAAAAAAAAAAAAGTTTGGTTTTTTTTTTAATTAACAGAAAAGTTAGAACAAATTATTTGATAGACTAAAAAAGCATGGGTTATTAAAAAAATCTCTGAGTAGTGGAAATTTTAATTCATTTCATATCTAAAATTACAAAGATGTACTCAATTTCTTTATGAATTGCTACATGAGTACTTAAGTTATTACTACAGTTATTTTTGCTACTCTGCAGGCAAAAGAGGACAACAAAAGTATAATGTACACCTACTCTTTCAGTCCTATCCCACCTTGTCTATTAATCTTGTCCCAACTCATCAGCACAGCAACACAAATAGTCACTGGAAAACTCACAGTTTCATCTTTTGTACAACACTGCTTCTAACACAGGTAACAGAATTGGAGATAAAGGCAAGGAGTGGACCCACTTTTAGAAAACTGCCAACAGTGTTATTTTACAATAAAAAATATATACCTGCTGTTCTCATTCATAAACTGAGAGAATGAAAGTGTTCCTACAAGAGATAGAAAAGAAAAAGAAATGTCTGCATTTTTCTATTTATTTCCCTGGGATCTTTGCCCTCTCATGACTTTGGACACAGAGGCTGAAGCACAGTGTCCTAGATCTTGACATTGGCATTGATTTTTCAGTTGTGGGCAGGATAGATGAATTTATCACCTCCTCCTTTTTATGGATTTATGGATTTTTTTCATGGAGAAGTGAGGGACCTTCTGATCGTTATTGTTGCTAAATGGTAAAAGCACCTTTTGTCTTTATGGGAGGCATTTTCCTGTTACTACAGGTCAAATCTCCTACACTCTGCTCCTGAGTGGGCTTTAGAGTCTGCACTTCCAAAGAATCACATCCTTGGAAAATATTGCATTGCTTTTTCTTCAAAAATATAGAAAGCAGGAGACCACCTAAAATAATAAACCTCTTGTTTGTCATCTGCCTTCTTGCAAGAAAATTCAGAAAGTAGCAATGGGGCCTTAACGAGTTGGTAAGTTTATACTTCTACAACATCTTCTCCAAGTCAATTCCAGCCAATATAAATAAATACATTTCCCTACACCTAGCTTGTATTTAGGCTACTTTTCTCGTATATAGGAAAGCCCATATTGGTTATCTGTGGTAATATTTTGTGTTCAGTCAGGAACACTTACTCCACTTGATACTATTTTAATATATTTCATCAAGTAATTCTTTCAGAGTATGCAGTTTTACCTCTTCTGTAATCCCATGTTTTCTTCCATTCTGTTGCTAATAAAGATGGCTACAGAGAGGAGAAAAATTATCCTGAAGAGAACAATGGTGCAATATAGAGCTTCTTACCTTTAAATAATTGAGGTACTGCTGACTGTGACCAAAGTGCATTGCCATCTGGCAGTAAGTAGATTTAATTTAGTTAAATGTGGCAATCTCTTCCTACTAGACAGGTGTCCACATAAACCACGGCAGCCCCCATTGAAAAATTTAGGCAGAAACGCCAGTAACTGAATTAACATGGAGTTTTATCCCCACTCAGAACCAATCAAGAACACACGTATTTCAATTTATATATGTATAGTATATATATATACACTGAACAAAAAATATTTTCTCATATTTTACGAGCATATCCTTCATGGCAAATATAGTAAAATAATTATGACCTAGTTTTTCTTACACCAATATCTCAAGCTGCAGACTTTACACATAACTAAACTAAAAGGAATCTCAAAACCCTACATCATCCCCCTCCCCTCACAATTACCACATCTCTTGCATTTTCCATTCAGAACCAATTTTTTTAAAAAATAGCACTATGGGAGCTTCACAAACCTGTCAGTAGAATTTCAAACACGACAGTATCACATTCTGTTCACACTCTCTTTTGGCAGTTTAACTTCGCATGAGTGAGGATGACCCTCTTTCTGCAGAGAGAGGAATATGTCAGTCACAAGGAACTAATCAAAACTGTTAGAATCTATGTTTGACTGGAAAGATACAACACAAATACAGACTAAAATAAAAACGTGTTGATTCTAACAACCTTTCCAGGTATTGCTCAAGTTTATATCAAGTTGGTTATCAGTCTTGTGCCTTGAAATCTTGGATCAGCAGAAGCAGGGCGATCCATACTCAATGGATGGAATTAAGGTACTTTACTGAATGCATAAAAGTATGCACTTAACTTGCAACAGAGAGCAGAAAAATCTCGTTACTGGTAGTTGAGACGAAGAGAGACTTTTATGTTGCTACTGTAAACCACCATGATCATCTGAGCAACCTCTTCTCTGTAACAATATCAGCTTCATGTTTGTATTAAGGGATTTGGCAGGTACCCACGCTTAACCTGAAAAAAAAAAAAAAAAAAAAGTATTTCCTTTAGCAGCTAAAACCCCCAAAGTTCATAGGTGCATAATTATAAGTAGACTCCTTCATGCTTCACCACCCAATTTCAGGGGCTCTGCTCTGAAGCTGGGGTTAGTCAGGACGACTATGCATCACAACTGCTACTTAAAAATATCCTCATTTTTCTCCCGGTAAATCATTTCAGCTGCATTCACTGAAGTCTGGAGTTTTCAGCATTTGTGTATATTACATATAAGCTTTCTCCCACTAGTAATTTTTCTATATTCATCCCCAATGAAGTTTTTTCATATGGTATCAAGACTCACTTTTCAGTTTCCAGTGTAGCAATAAAAACTCACTGCAGCCAGAAACTACAAAGCTTGAAAGTGTTTTACACAAACATTAATCAAGATAAAGGTAGCTAGTTTATTTTAAGACTACACTTACCTTCTAGCTTGGCTGCTGCTGCTACTCTTTTATGAAGATACTTCTGCATTTTTATTTCCATGCATTGTCCAATGTTCTCTGCATAGCAATGTTCACATCAAAAGAATCAGATCTTCCATGAGAATAACTTGACTTTACTGCTGCCACAGCTCAAAATAACATTTGATACTCCACGTTCATACTCATCTCTACTCTGCTTATTTTTGTATATTACTCCTAATTAAAAGTGATGTTGAAGCTGTTGAATTCCCTACTTATATAAAAGGGGAAGGAAAATGGCTTTCTGGAGCGGTAAGTCGATAGTTCAGGTATAGGTATAATGCATTATAAGCTCACTGCATAAAAACTGAATATTTACACTCAGCAAATATCCATCTTAGGAGCTGGCGGACTTCTACAGAAGCCGAAGGTTGACGATAACACTTTAGATTCCTACAAGGTTTAGGTTTTAGATTCCTGCAAATAATTCTTCATTAATACACTTTAGTAATTCATTTATCAGCATAGTATTAAAAATACCCCAGATTTTAAAATTTTCAACAATTAATTAAGGACTATCATTTTAGTAATTATTATGATAAACAGGAAAGGGAGGGAGGATAGCAACACAAAGCAAAGTGTACCTGAAAAAAAAAAAAAAGTTTTGTTACGAAAGCAACAACAGACATAACATAAAATATCCAATATGATTTCGGAATTGGCTTTTGATTGTTTGGTTTTGTTTGGTTTTTTTTCTTGAGATTACTTATTCAAAACTCTTTAAGATCCTCTAAGTGAAACAGACTGTAGAGACTTTTGAATCTATTGTTTTTATAACTGCTGTCATAATACAGGTCTGTCAGCTATGGATATCAGTACATGCTAAGATTTAGAAATTATAACTCAGCAATTCTCATGTATTTTGATTCCCATTTTAGGGACTTATTCATAAGAGGACTGAGCATAAATATCAGCAGCCATATTATTAAATGCATTATTCTATATTTATAACATTAATAATTTTACTATATTAATAAATATACGAATATCCTTTTGGAGCTACACGAATTGCTTCTAAAATGAAAATATTTGCTTCATTGTGGTGAAAAACTATCCATGGCAGACCAAAAGTTCTTGTCATTAAATCAACTTCTGTTTTCATGCATTTGTCTGACAAATTTGCTCTGCACTAGTCCATAAAATATTCAAAGAAGACAATGGTATAAGTTTTAACTAGATTATTCTTTATTAGGTGCAGTCAGAAGACACAGACAGATCAGCCTGACTGACAAAGAAGGGAGGAAAAGAGCAAGCTGGAATGGTGTGCTCACTCCCTTTGACTTCTCAACCATCTATGGCTGACCTTGGCCTTTTACAAGGAAATAGGCCCCAAATAGAAACGGCAGCATAAAACAATATTGCATTAGGTACATTGTCATTAGGAGGTGTCTTAAGGTGAAAAAAGCCTTAAGTTGGTAATGCTAACAAGTAATAAATTATTGCATGCCTGTAGTGCTTTAGACCCAGACAGGAGCTGAGCACCATGTGGCTGCTCACTCACCCCACCCGTGGTGGGATGGGAAGAATAGGGGGAAAAAGATGAAACCTCATGGACTGAGATATAGAGAATGTAATAAAACAACATGAGAGAAGAAGAAAATAGCAATAATAAAAGTAACAGCAATGAAACAATATATGAAGTAAGTGATATAAAACACATCACTAATTGGTTGGTCTATCCTGGCTGTGGCCCCCTCCCAGGTTCTAGTGAAAATTAACCATATCCTAGCCAAACCCAGGACAGGGTGAATGCCTGAAACTGAACTTTTGAAGTCTACTGCTCACTAACTGCTGCTAGTGGGGTTTGACTGCAAATATTCATAGCACCTGGAATAAACAGAAGTGACATGATCTCAGTCTGTCAGTTGAGAGAGAAGAGAGCTGCCAATCGGGAAGCTGATCACATGTTGTGCTTCTGCACAGGGACTATTTAGATTGGGAAACCAGGGTCTCAGGTTCTGCAAAGAAGAGCTGGTGTGAAAAAGATGGGTTCCCAAAAAGAGGAAGCAGTCTTGGAAAGATGAACATGCAGACTTGTCTCCAGGAAAGACCCTAGAAGAGCAGGAAAATCCTAGAGATCAGGCTATTGGGTGGAAATTAATACCAAAGAGCACTCAGGGGCCTCGGCCACTAGCTCCCAGGAGGTGCAAGTGTGAGCAGTGACACGTAATGTACCAGTACGACTTTCTATTCAACCTTCCTGGAGCGACCTCTCTGTGGGGAAGGCAACTCAAGACCTTACAATATAGCCCAGGAGAGCATGAGGAAACGAGCATGTGGGTTAATCAAGACCTAGTCACAGTGATTGTAATTTGCTAGAATATATTTCTGGAAACGGCTTTTTATTATCCCAAGATAGTATCATTTTTTTTCAGTTTAGGGAGAAAAAAAGCAATTGCAGACATAACTTGTTAGAAAATGTGATGCTTCAAGAATGACTCCCCTTTCTCTCACCTGAATGGCAAACTAGTTGTATTAACAGAAAAAGACCTTGAAACAGAAGTGCAGGAAGTATAAAAACAAGCTTGCAGTGAGTTACTCTTTTTTTAATTGTTGTTACACACTTTTTGCTTAATGGGAAATTGTTTTGTTTGGCTATGTTTCAATTACTTTGTGGAATAAGACTGATTACTCAGCGGAAAAATAATAAAGTATTGCACCATGGAGTCACTTGGTTGGTAGCAACCAAAACTTGCATTGCTTTTGGGATAACCCCAGGATCCCCCATGACTCAAAACAAGTCTCTGAGCAGGGTATATATCACCTGCATAGCAATCTAACTTACGGTCTGAGTCATCTCTACCTGCTCTCTCCATTTACTGTATAGGTCATTAATTACTCCGGAGTTAGATACCTAATATAACCTGACATGGATAGCTTGAACATCTCTGTGCTTCCTTTTTGTCCCTTAGAAACAGAAAGGCACAACTCGTCTTTCCTCACAGACTTATACTTACTCCTGCACACCACGATCAACATCTCAAGCCCAGGTAGTCCAGTAGAATGGGGAAGGGAGCTTCTCTTTTCTGGTCTGACTCCTGTGCACAGATGCCAGTTCAAGAAAATACCTATTGAAAGGATTTATTTAGCCATCTCGGCTCATCTGTGCTGGTTTTTGAGCTTGCAACATCAGCGGCATGCCCCATATTAAATATTTTGGCTATAGAAATATACCAAGTGTAATCAAGTGATATATCACTTTGTGATACTTTTCCTTCTAACACACGCAGGCTATAAAGTTATGATCTGTAATCGTAACTGCTATATGACCGTAACCAGCAAAATGAAATAAGAAAAGAAATCACATTTTAACTCAGCATTTATCTCTCAAAAGAGAAGATAATGTGCTCTGAATTACTTTGTGAGGATACACAATCTTGACAGTCAAGCTTTACTGAGGATAATTCCTGATGCTGTTGAAATAATGTGAATTCTTTCATGGATAAGTAGAAAAAAAAAGGTTCCTTTGCTAAATTATTTTGGTCAAGTTTTTCATTCAATTAATCCCCCGTGCCTTGCAAACATAAGAAGGCAGTTGTTACAGGTAAGAGTCAGTAGCTTCGGAGGCAAAAATTGCTGTATCATTCTGCCAGCTGTCTGAGTAGCTCGAGGCAGTCTTACATACACCAACAAAGAGCTATAAATGTACTCGTCCGCCCACACTGTAAAAATAGGCCGTAGACTTTCAAAGCCAAGAAAGGTGGTTATGGTTTAGAAATACGTAGAGTATAGAGAACAGAGAACATTCAGTGTCTCATGGAAATTCCACTGGGATAAGAGTATCACAGAAGAATATTTTAGATGACCTTTTGTAACTCACTGAATCTCCTCTCATTACATCACTTTGGACAAATCAGGGCTGGCTGACGATGTGGTCATTTTCTGCTGATGTTGCTGAACTCCTCCCAGCAAGAGCGACATGAGCAAGAAAACTGTACAGTGCTCACACAGAGCCTGGAGATCTCTGAAGTGATTGTATGGGATAGAAAGGGGCTGATTTCTCCAAGTCCTGTCTAAGCATCCTAAAATGTTTCTTAAAAAGGGAACAAAAAAAAAAGTACTTCCATCTAGCATGTAGTCATCATATCTGAAACCACTTCTTCCCTCCTGTACTACTGCAATATTCCCAAACAGTGTGGGTTTGGTTTATTTAACACAGCCAATGTGTACCACTTCCAGATAAGGCTGCTTGATCTTTTTCTAGATTAGCAAGGATAAGCTCATAGGACGTAAACAGAAAATCAGAGCGTTCAGCTTCCAGAAAATAATTTTCGTTGATGACAGAATTCCAGCTAAGCCCTCATGTTTTTGCTTGGGTTTTCTTTAGAAGCAAAAGAAATTGTCAAAACATTTCTTTTAAAAAATCCACAACCTTTTAGTGCTTTTAATAGATATTGCTCTTAATAGACTTGTTTTTGAAATAAAGTAGTAATTCCTGTCGCCCTTTATCTTAAGCTCTTTCAACTTTCAGTATGTAAAGTAAGTCATAGACTTGGCACATACATTTCTGTGTGTATACAAACTTTTAGCATAAAATGGAGATAAATAACACAGCCATGTTGCAGCTGTATGCCTATGCTTGTTCAAAAAAGCCTCCAAACTACTTTAGCATTCACCAAACAACACATATATTAATGTAAATATATATAAGATTGTGTATATACTTTTATAAAAAGATTATTTATGATGTTAGTACTGAAATAGACACACAAAAACTGTATTAGACTCATGAGATACTAAATTGAGTCTTAAATGTGTTTTTCCTTTAGCATTAGAGATGGAAAAATAACATTTTAAAAGTTTTTGCAGGCATATTTTATAACAGATGTGAATAAATTTCATCTGTATTGGTAACATTGCCTAACGAGAATGAGTAGGTTCACACAAAACCAAAAAAATCCTCCTCTCCATTTTGATTAACCTAAGCAACAAGAAAAGCATTTATGTACTTGTATTGATCCTGAACAGAGCTTCCTTGAGTTGGGGATTTAATAAATTTGAATTCCAAAACACAGTAGTGAACTTTTGGTAAAAACAAATGAAAAATAACTGGAATGGCATCACTTACCAGAAGCTTGATGAGTACATCATGTCTACATCTGCTCTGGCCTTTGGAGAAATGACATGTCTTGGGAAACAATAGAGGTGGAAGGTAGATCCCACATTTTTTAGGCTTTTTTAAGCAATTCAGGGAAGTTTCATGGGACTGGACATTGTTGCTGGTTTCAGTTGTAAATGGGAATGTAAATCAATGGTGATTGAAAACTTCCCAACAGGACAAGAACAAAGAGGACCCTTATTAAGCAGAGAGCTTAGGAGTTTCAAAGAGATCATAAATAATGGGCATCAGAGTGAAAAGACCTCAGGCCTTGCTCCTCTAGAACAGCATTGCCACTGCTGCCTCATCATGCTGTATTAGAAATGCAAAACACATGACTTTCTTACTCTTAATATTGGGCTTACTATGTAGCCAAACAGGTCTATCAATTATTTTCTGGAAATGAGTCACATATGAATATATTCTTCATTTTTCTATGTCTATCAAGGTTACTCGCTAAACAAAACTGGATAAAAATTAAAAAAAAAAATCAAGACTCCTTTGCATTGAAATGTAATAACTGTAAGGTGTGCAGCCCTGAGTCAAATAAAGGTGCAGTTCAAGGAATCAATTTTTCAGTAAAAATCCTTATCCACAGCAGTAGGGACTTCTACTCAAAAAAATCCAAAAATACTCAAAACCTCAGTGCTTGACTGTAGTGCCAGATTCTATAGGGTAACACAGGTAGTGTAGCATGAGACATTAAGAATATGTGGCTATTGCTTTCACAGATTGAAGATATCCTGAGAGAAAAAGAAAGAGGTCAAAATGGGCAGAGAGGCAGAAAAATGAAAAAAAAAAAAAAAAAAGAAAAAGAAACATGCTTTCAGAATGTCATTACTGTGAATGGCAGGCATCTGACTGGTAAAAACTTACAAAACTCTACTTCTAATACTGGGTCTGACATCAATTGAGGCTCAAAATTTTGAATAGGTAAGGTTTTTTTCCTTACTGTGACCTGCTAAAATAGAATTCCCACTGTATTTATTGCTCTTGTGACACTATAATGTTCATGTCATGATGCTGCAGCATAAAAATTGAATTGCCTTTTAACTACAAAATTAATAGGACTTTTGTACCACATAGAACATTCTCATTAATACTAAATAGCTTAATTCGCATTTTGTCATTGCCTGTGAAAAAGTAATGGTGATGAATCCTTCTTCCAGTCATCATCTGTGTTCTCTTTTTAGAATATAAACTGAAAGCAGAGACGTAATGGGGAAGGATCTAGGTATGCCCTCTTCTCACACTCTTCCTTAAGCATCGTCTGTTGTCTGCTACCATAGAGTACAGAGTTCAATGTACCTTTGGACAGTCTAGGACAGAGCTGCATGGCCGAAAAAAATAAAATAAGTACATGCAAAGGAAGAACTAAAGAACAAAAAGGATTTGGAAGATCAGGATCTGGAGCTTTGCGTTGCAGAGAAAAAAAAGGAAAACAAACCCAAAGGAAAACAGAAATGAATTTTCTTCCCAGTCGTACACATGACATAGAACGATTAGTTATAACAAAATAGTTTCCCAGAACTACATTCACACAAAACCAGCAGTACTGGAGCCTGAGATAACACATGCCCAGAATCCATTAGCAATTTGTAAGAGCTGAACCACGCTGACAGACTAATTCCTCTTGACAGCAGCTCTGGGCTGAGGCATACAGCATTTGCCACAGCATTTCGCCGATCGGTGCTGGCAGACTTGGCACAACCTGCAACGAGCACCTCCAGAAATGGCACTAAATAACACTCTTTTATTTTCTACAGCTGCTGACAGAAGTGCCCAAATTGCTCAGGTGGGAACAGGTCCTATGTGTATTAGGTAGGCATATGCTGGCTTTAAGAAGGCATACCATTTAACATGCCAAAAGGCAAGGGAGGTGATGACTAATGTCTGGCTATGCAACGCTGTCAGTACCTCTCTTTGTTTCTGTCTGGAGGAAGTAACATTATCTACCTGCTGTCTCTACCCACACTGCAGGGAAGAAGTAAGGCTGGAGGCAAGTGTCCTCCTCATCCTATAGCCTGACCAGCTGCCCTTCCTGCTCCACAGTCTGCTGGAGCAGAGGACAAAAGATAGGCTGTGGGGTCAGTTAGTCAAAAAGATAATAATTTTCGTACTTTTGACAGACATTCAATATAATTTTCTGTAGAAAAATAACATGCGCTCTAGCTAGGTAAAATAGATTGGTAATATCTCTGTAGGTATAAATTACAGAAATAGGATAAATTTCCTATCATTAGGAGTGACAAGCAGTTTAGCTAAACTGCACCGGTTCCTGGTAATGAGTCTGAACGATGATCCCCGAATCTCAAATAGGAGGTAAATTCTGACATAGTGCCCAACAGTTTCAAAATTATGGACTTTGTGAGCCTCGCTAGCAGGCAGTCAAGCTGTGATAAGAGAAGTTGATTTCACAATGTGCTGAGTGTGTCTGAAAATCAAGCTCCTCCACGGTACTTCAAGAAGAGCGGTAAGAATTAGAGGACCCTAAACTCAACCTAATCAGAATTCATGTCAAAATTTCACCTTTTTAACCTAGCTCTTACATAATTTATACAACTACCATCAGCAGTACACACACTGAGAGGCAAGAAAAAGGAATTTAAATTACAACAATATAGCTTTCTTGCTTTCCTTTATTAGCCTCATAAAGCAATACTAATTTTTTACTGTTCTCATATAAAAATCCAACGGCTTTCTGTTACAAAGAGAGCTAGCTTTTCAAGTTACAGATTATACTCAATTAATATGAAATTATTAAGTTGTGGTAAAATATATGATATGCAATACGTAATAAAATAAAAGAGAATTACTTAAAGGATAACAACAACACAGACAGTATGTCACAGTATTTGTCATTATTCTAAAACTGTTATTTTAGATACTTTTTCAGTGGTTAAAGTAAATCTTCAGAGACAGGAAACCAGAATGTGACTGCAGTTTCACTGTTCTCATTTGTACAGGTTTAATTCATTATTGCAGTTGTTGGTGACCAATGAGTTTGTAGCACTATCTATTTGCTTTCAATAAAGGAGTATTGGAACATTTTGTTTAGGCATCCTCTGTACACAAATAATTCTTCCAATGTTATCACAAGATGTAAGTCCAGTATACAGAATCTAAGACAAGAAAAAGAAAAAAAAAAAAAAAGAGTGCCCTTCTACATTACAAGGGCATATCCAAGTCCTTAACAGTACTTCTGTCAATTTTTTAAAGCTTTTTTTCCAAAATCTCAAATGTACCTACCTAGGCTTTGTGCAGCAGGGATCCAAAGCAGGAACACAAGATAGAGTTTGGGAGAAGATACATAAGGTGTTCCCTCTATCACAATGAAACACAAGATTTGGAAGCAAATGTTCCTCACAACCCAAAGAGAAAAAGGGCTATTAAAAGAAAAAGCTAGGTTACATTACATTTCTCATTTTTAATTTTTTTGAGGAAAAGTTCCTGTGATTGTCAAATTGCCTATTTTGAATATTAATAAAATGAATATGGAGGGTCAGAAAGATCTTTCATTCAGTGTTTTCTGCTCTTTTATTTTCTTAAAAAACTATAAGGAAATTAAGTTTTCACAAAATGTCCTGAATAATTTTTAAACTTAATTGTAAATTCATGTCATTATTTACTTTTCTTTTAGCTTTGATTTGAATTCTGTTTTCTTAGTTTCTTTTTGTTTCTCTTTCCTTCTTTTGTAAGACTTTACTTTTATATCTCAAACATTCATCCAGGATAGGAGAACAGCTTAAGTTTTACTCTATATTGTATTGAAAAATTGTGTTCTGTCTTTTATTTCAGGGTAAACAGAAAAAGTGGGAAATAAATCTGTATAGAAGAGACATAATTTTCTTCCTAAATCCTAAAACTATGCAATGTAGGAAGAGCATCTGTGCTTCAACCAGAATTTTTTAGCTATTTTCTCATCATTTCATAACTTACTGACAAAAGGTCTGAGGAAAATGTTACTGCATGTATCACAGAGCAGTTGAGCTGCAATGCCCATCTAGCGGTTCAAGGATATGTATGTCTACTATCAGGAATGCAGGTAACGTTTTGAAACCCTCAGAATTCAGAGTATAAAGCAGGAGTCTAATGCACACGTTTTGCAGCACAGCATCAACAAAAATCGATCATGATCATAAACATACATGATGTTTATTTGTGTACACTTTCTGAAGGAGGTGAAGAAAGGCTATTTTCTGCAATGGACTTTTTGGGGCAGCAGGGACTGGTTCAACTCAGGTAAATAGGGAAAGTGCTGGGTTACAAAGCAAGGCTGGAGAATGAAATCATCCTGCCCAGACACCATGGTCTTGGGGAAGATTTATTTTCACAGCTTCATTTAGCCTCACTACTTCAAGAATTACTTTGTTTCAGTACTATGTTTATGTCCTAATAAACCAGCGTTTAATAATTAGCAGCATTTTGTTGGTTTTGATTGGCTCACTTTAAAAAAACAAAGATCTGTCGTTTTACCTCAGGACCAGAGCTGACTCCTGGTCCCTTTAATCGAACAGACAACAAATTTAGTTCACCTCCAGGGACGCAGATATATACTAAAGAGGGACTCATGGCTTTTTTAAAACAAAAGTGGAAAGGAATGGAATATGTTACCTAGGCAACAAAACATCTGCAGCAGTGGTAGATGATACAGAAGGTTGGCCAGCAGGGAGTGAGTCTGGTGACAATGTCAGAGACAAAAAAGCAAGACTTCCTCTGTAGCAGAAAGAGGATAAAACAGAATATTCCAGAAATCAGCAAACATTTTCAAAACAAATCCCAGCTAATTTTATGTAGAGGTCAAGAGGTATAAAACTTATTTCACTGCATTGTTGTACTGCTTGGTTTACAGTAATGGGAGGCTACTTTCAAAGGACATCTTTCCCTGTATTTAATGATTTAGCAGTCCTTTCAAGATACTCATCAGTATTAGGCACAACTTCTAATACTGAGGGAAGGATGTGCAGAAATAGTATAAACTAAATAAATATTTTTAAACTATGTTCTCTTTTGTTTGTCATCTTTAAAGTCAATGCCAAAGTTTCCATTGACTTCAATAAGGTGAAGATATCAGGACTTTAAGACCAAATACAAATTTACTAAGCTTTGAAGAAGGCTTACATTTAGGAAGTCTGGCTTTACCAATATTGACTTAGGCCACAGCTGAGAATAATTTCCTTTCTATAATACCCTTTTGTAATACCAGGAGGGGTTAATTCCACTACTTTCAACTTCTGAATATTTTCTAATTTCATACCTTTCAAATAAGATCAGAAAAACAGCTTTAAAACAACAACAAAACATGTCATTATAGGTGAAAAAAAAGGAGTTTCTGTGACTAAGAATTGAAAGATTTCACACTTCAAATCATTTGCACATATAATGAGACTGGGGAAAATAAAAAGGCAAAATTTATTTTGTCTTGGCATTGAAGCTTAAGAACTATTTGAATAGAGGAGCTATGACATATTCAGTGTCATCTGTTTATCTGTATGTGGTAATCTAAGTGGCTTGTCAGTGCTATGTGTCAAGATTTTATATGTGTGTGTTCATGTGGGGTGGGGGAGATGTATATATACAATAAAAACGGTAAGTGGAACAAAAGAAGAGAATCAAAAGGCTTTAGATGCGTAACATGAATAATGTGATTGACAAAGAATAATATAAACAAAGGGCAGAGAAATCAAATTGACATCATTTTTCTATTTACCACATTCAAAAATAACCCATTTTCATGTGAGAATAAGATTGCAGAAATGGAAACCCATAAAAAAACATCCTGTCAGTTGGTGACATAGCCAGGTAAGTTAAGACCTTATGAATTTTAATGTGTGTCGGTCCTGTACAAATTCTTTTTAAGATAGTGACAAACCTTCTGAAAGGAAATAAGATGACATTTTTCATACTGATTATATTGCTTGGAATGAGATATATGCCAACCTCCCTTTGTTCCTCACAGAACCCCACCGAAAAAAAACATAAATACATTTGGTATTATCCTGCATATAAAGAATATTCACGATTACCAGGTAGGTAGAGATTACAGATGGACTCTTGTGTCCTTAATGTCCACTTATTGTACTTGTTGTTAGATTAGGGAGACCATTTTGAGGTGGTAGACAATGAGGCAACTGAGAAACTGTTAGTCACACTGAGCTTTTCGGTTGAATTTTTTGCTATAGCAGCACAGAAGCAAAATTGATGCTGTGTCTGCTCACCGAATGCAAATCATAGTGAAAGAAGGAAAACGTTATAATGCAACACTTTGCAATACAGAAGGTAAGGTCAGAGATGAAGCAAGAAAAAATTCTAAGTATGTGACAAGCAAACTTTCAAACCATGAGCAATCTAAGTCTGCCCTCCTTTGTAGGTAACTCCTTCTGTACTATGTCATCCTTGGAGAAATCCTTCCGACCTGCAGTCAGCAAGGACATTTAACTACTGGGGACCCTCTTCTTTCCTGTGTCTCACTTTTCTGAGAGAGAGCTTGGGGTTGGGAAAGGTGGAGAAGAAGAGATTGATTATGAGAGCAAAATCATGAAGGTCTACCTTTCTTTTTTATTTTTTTATTTGGGCAGATGGTGTCTCTGTGAAACAATTTACCCATTACTTTTTAACCTGCTACCAGAACACTAAACCGATTACTTAGCCATCTCCAATCCTCCACCTGCCCTATTCAGTTAAGCAATCAAGTGCCAAAACACGAATATTGAACTCAGATCAAAGTTTGTTGAATTTAATGTAGAACTTTCTACTGAATCAGTGCTCTCTGTATCTGCTCCAATATGAAAATAACTAAATGAATATTAACCACTATATGCAAGAATTATTCTTAAGAATGCAGTTGTCTAAATATCTACTCAATTGTTTGTGAATGCTATGTTTTTCATAACATTCTGACTTTGCTAGGAAGCCTGTTTTCAAGGAGGTGTGTGTACAGGACAAAAGATTTTGAATGAAGTGACTGTACATATATGATTAATTTCTAGTCATTACTGATGACTTCATGTATAACCTGTGAATGACAGAGCATAGCACAGCTATGAACGATTGTTGTAAGGTCACTGCATTTACATATGCCTCATTGTAAATTTTGTTTAGTATAATCACAATGTTTCAATATTTAGGATTTTTGTATTTCAGAATTTTTCTAAATTTATATATACTGCATTGGGCAATGTCAGATGGAAAATATATCCAAGATTTTAATCTAGACACATGCTTTTAATCTAGAATCCTGAGACATCAGAGTATCATTGGTCTTTATATTCTGGGAAGGGACATATTATTCCCACAGGAAGCTGTATTTATGTTAATAGAAGCTGTGTCACTGAATTTTCAATAAGGACAGTAGCTCTGAATTCAAGAGCAATCCATGTATTTGGAAGTAACACTTAAAAACAAGTTTATGAAAAAAAGGACCTTATTTTTAATTTCCATAGGAATAATTATTTAAGAATTAAAAAATTATTGTAGTATTTGATTATGTCTAATATACTAGTCCAAATACTCTCTCAGTGCACCACAAGAGTAAATTAATTCCATATTAAGAAGTAAGCTTTTATATATTAAAAAAAAGCTGCTCTAATGTAGACGGAGAATTCCTGACTGAAGAAACACTTTTGCCATTGAAAACTGTCTCACATACAGACAAAGATCTGACAGTTAATCAAAATTAAGAAAACCCTATTGATTAGATAAGCAGATAGATAGAAAGAAACATTCAAAATTAATGTAATAAGTTATTGCTATGGAAATATGTTGAAAGCCCTGCATATAGAAAGATTTCAAAACCTTAATTTAGATTACCTAAAATAAGACATACTGCTAAGCATGTAGAAGTAGATTGTTTCAGTCAAGTTACATGCATATGAATACTCTAAGTAAGAATTAATGTAATCAATGGCAATTTATTGAAGCCTAGTTCAGACTGAAGACATTTATAGAGGAATTTAATACAAATAAACTAATCAAATAAAAAATATTTTCAATATATTTTACTCAGACTCCTCATAATCATAAGTCTCCAGATAAACTGTATTATGGTCAAGTTTACCTTAAAATGCAATTGGTGTCCTCTATGATCTAGAAAATACGGATAGTAAGGAAGAAGGCTTTAATGACCAGCCTTTCGAAAGTCTGGCTTCCAGACTAAGGTATTGTGCAGATCTTGCTTCTGTGGTTGCTCCTCTAATGCTTTAATGGAACTCACACGCATCTCAAGAAATAATTCAGCTGAAGCCGCAGATTTAAATGGCTCAAAAGATCCTGCACAAATGCTGAGTTACAAAATCTGGTATTAAACAAAAATCAGATCCTCTGAGGCTTTATTAGAAACCTGTAATTGAGAACAGCTTACAAAAAGACTTTTCAGATGAACTTAAGCCTGACAATGGTGAGACAAGTAAGCTTTTTATTTTTATACTGGTAGCTGTGGAAAGCAGGGCTCACCTGAAATGAGAACTTGTCAGGAGAAAAAGCATTCCAAAAATCCTAACTAGAGACAACATTCACCCAAGCAGTGGCAGAAAGAAGTTACCACACACCAAGAACCTTTGTTCTGTAGTTTGAAAAGCTACACACAGACCAAATGAGCAAGTAAGTGCAAGGAGTTTGCTCCTCCCGAACTAACCCAGGCATATATCACATCACTAAGTGTTTGGACACTCAAAGAAAGTCTCACAGAGTAGCAAGTTATCCCATAGTAGCAACACACAAGGTCCGTCCTTTGGTCACAAGCTTGGTCTGTGGTTCCCATAGAAAATACAGGGTATATTGAGGTAATTTTACCTTTTACTGGAAGATCTATACATTTCCTCAGATGATTTGCAGGCTGCTGCTGGGAAAGAATGCGCACTTCGGTAGGTTTTGTGAATCACGTGATGTGGCGTAATTTGGAACTCCACAATAATCTGTATATGCATCAAAGCTCTAAAGTCTCTGAAACAGATATAATTTATTTCTGAAAAATCAACACTAATTTAAATATAAGCTTATAATTTCTGGCTCTGTCAAAGAGTTTAAGTGTGACCTTAGGCAAAACACTTGACCTGTGGGATCTGACACATCAGGAATTCGTGGGAGAATAAATCTATTAAGTAGTTGACAGATTATATACCAACCCCGATTAAATACCTCTTCACTGGATTTTGTACATTTAAGACATTAACTTCATTCACTGTGATGGTTAAACAAAAAAAAAAGTCTAATAAGGCTTCTATTCATAAATTTAAAAAAAACAAAACAAAAACCAACCATAAGAAAATCAACAACATAGGATGAGATCCCATGAGAAACTTAGTTAGGCAGAACAGGCAGTCATTTCAAAGCTTTTTTCCAAAGAAGAAACTAAAAGAAATTAAAATGAATACCAAAAAGTGGGAAAATACTTGGATTGGACTATGCAGAAGGTGTGAAATAATTAAAGTGGCAGCGTTTAAAACTGATTCTCTTGCCACACAAGTTTATGCAAGAGTTTAGCTAAGACAAGATTTACATTTTAAAAATAAGGGTTTTTAAAGTTAATTTGAACATTTTTAGCCTGATTACTACACAATTCCCCTTTAAAATCAGTGGGCACACCCTTCTCTGCCCAAGTGCAAGTAACTAGAATGATTTAGGTAGCTCAAATTGCCAATTAGTATTGTGATTATTTTTACAGTAACCAAAGCTGTCTGAAAAAGTTTCATTAGCACATGGTTAGTTTCCTATATACATTTTTCCCAGGAAAATAGAAAATAGTACATTTCCTAAAAATCATATTTGAAAGTAGGGAAAATAAACCCTGAAACAGCAAAATTCTCGTAAAATAAATAATGTATCTGTAACAGTGAGCAAGAATGTTTACTGAAACAACTTTCTCCTTGATAGGTCTTTCTTCATCTCCTTTTTCTTCTCCTTTTTTTCTCCTTCTCTTTGTTTTTGGTTGGTTTTTTTTTGTTTTTTTTTTACGAACACCACATACAGTGATTTCTATACTTCTTGCAGCTCATTTGGAAAAGTGGTTTTGTTTCTCTTTGTTTACAGAGAACAGAGACTCCATTCAAATTCAAATCTTGGTACAAATAATTAACATCTACCAAATGCATATTATACTACATTTCTCAATAGATAGACTTTGCAGTGTCAATTCAAAGTAAAGCTTGTGGCCTTTCCTTACTTAAATCCTAATGAGAAAAATCTTTTCTTTATAACCAACTGTAACAGTTACAGCAACAACAGCAGTGAAGCTGTGTGTTCATCCAAACTCCACCTCTGAAACTCTGAGATTTCCATTGTTCAGAAGCTTCACAAAATGTTCTTGTGTTTGGATTAATCTGTGGAGACCATCTCTGTGGATAAAAAGCAATCTCATCTTGAAATCCAGTGGGTACCACTACAACAAAGGGTAAACAAACAAAGCGAAAACAGAGTAAAAGATAAAAAAAAAGATACAGACTTCTGGAGATAAATGTGGCATTATGCAGAAGGAGGTGCATAACAGAGTTTTGACATGAAACAGATCTAGACAGTGAAATGGAGATTGTTTTTTTTAACCACTTCCTCCCATTTTCAGGTTCAATTTACTTGCTGGAAAACAATCTCTTCCTACTCTTTTGTGGCACTGAAGAACTCTATGTTGTCCAAGTACTATTTAAATCAAAAGAACGCCAGACCTACATATAGCAAACTATCTCTCAATATGTAATGTCTGTATGCTCAAAATATGCATATACAGACTTCTTGTAGTCTCAGCAAGTATGAATGGTGACTAAGAACAAAATATACATGGCCAGATACTCAGAGTGTGTAAGTGTAACTCCATCTAAGCCAATATGGGACAAACTGGGGAGCTGATCTGCTTTCTCAGAGTTCAATAGGAACAGAAGCTGGGAGTAGTGAGGGGATTCACTACAGCAGTTACTATGACTACCTCTTGACTATGGACATTGCACACAATATGACATAGCTCTTAATATTGTTCCTTGTTAAAAAACAAATAAAAAAACCCCAACATAGGAAAAAAAACCCCAAACACAGAAAAAACTAAACCAAACCACACGTACCCCAAACAACAGCAACAACAAAACCAGAAACATGTCTTTTGCTCCAAACTAGTATAGAAGCACCTGAAGTTTCATTAATTACTAAAGTCCTTCTCTCCATAAATTCATTGTCTGTTATCCTTATTTGAGGAAGTTGTCACACCATCTCCTTTTGATGCAAAAGGCTTTGAACTTGAGTTCTTTCATCTTCTGCAGTGGAAATCTTAAGCAGCAGTTGCAGAAAGTACAACGACAACTAACCTGAACACTTACATACACCCTCAGCCTTATAAAGGCATTTACAGATGTAAACCAGAGCAGGGTAAAAGCCTTCTTAGGCCTGCTCAGAAATGTGAGCAAGTTGCTCAGAGTGTAAGTTTGACTTGGAAGTCAGTTCTTTGCGGGAGAACATAGTAGCCATTATACAGCTACTGAGTAAATGCACATAACTGTCAATATAAAGGTCAGAATAATATCTTTTGTCATTCTTCTGACTAACAGGAATGTACTAGAATATCACCACCTTTTTAAAGCCATGCTTTAAGTAAAGCTTTGATAATGGTCTCAGGCACACCACAGTAACTTTCATCTTGTACGGTCCCAAAATGCTTCAGAAATGCCATCTGTCACTAAAATGCAGCTCCATGAATGTAGTTAATATTTCATTTAAAGTCAGATTGTTTATATCAAATTTTAGTTTTATTAGTAACAACTTTGCATCAAGTGAAAAATTTCATCAGCATTTTCGTGAATTTTTGCATATTTCTTAATGATCTGGATATGACTCTCATTCCGTGAAAGCTGAGGTTAATTCCTTTCATATTACATAAGAAAGATGGTATATCACATAATAAATAAACATTCATTTAGTAGTGAAATAAAGTTTTCTCAATATATCTCCAATTCTCCAAAATACAAGTACTGAATCTAGTACTCTTCACAGACATTTCTTTGAGCAACCAAGAAAACCTGAATATTAATCCTTCTAAAACTAGAGATAAGAATTTCTTTCTGTTATGTTTCTACAGGTTTTTCAGTAAATCAATTCAAATACATTTTATTTGTTTCAATCTAAAGCAGAGAAATATTCTGACTTTGTAAAACAGATTTGGACAATCTTGCAATTGCTTCATACTTTGCTTTTTTACGTAGTTCCCTATTGAAAATTGTGCATACAAAATCAATCTCTCTTAAAAAGCAACCAAAATTTTAATTGTGCAAAAAAAAATATTCCAAGTTAGCTACAAAAACATTTGTTTTTGTTTGCCTTTTGTGATCACTTCCTAAATTCTTGTGCTGTCATATATGTCACCTATGTATTGATTATGGGTAATTTTCTCCTAGAGGTAGGTGATACAGAGTGCAGATGCATTTTAATTAAAATCAGTCTAGTGATTCAGCCGATGGGTTGAAAAAGTTTAAATATACAAAAATACCTCATATGTCACATTTACATGTGATACAATTTCCCACGTAGGGTAAGAAACAGTATATTTGATAGCTATCACAATAAAAGCTAATAATCCATTCTTTAAGATGCAACAGTCACAATCAGATAGCACCCACAAAAAACTGTGTCAATGAGATTACTGAAATTTTCTTTAGTGTCACCCACAAAAGCCTAATTTTTAAAATGCAAACATCAAGCCTAATAAAACTTTATTTAAACATCTAAACAGAAAAGATATGTTACAGGTGTTCAGACACTCACAAATCATAACTCAGTCATACAATTTCCAGTTAAAAAGAGATTACATTGCTTAAATTCATATATTTGCATTGTGAAGACTATGTTTACAAATTTAAACTAAGCGTTTGCCCAGAATGAAGATGAAAACACTTCTTTTGCTAGCTTAGATTTTCATGAGTTAAAACATAGTTAATGCCTGAGATCTACCTTACTGTCACTTACTATTTTTCATGTTTTCATACGTATTTTATCAGTTTTGCCTTCTACATGCATGAGTACTTTCAATACTTAGTAAAATGGAAAATACTAAAGCATCTTGATACCCGTCTAAGCTACATATTTAGTCATTTGAGAGAGGCAAAACTAAAAAAAGCGAAGATCACTCTCACAAAAGATGGTACAGTGATAATACACCAAAAGCTATGATTAGAAATTGGGTATTCTGTTGCTTTGTATTTTGCTCTAAGTCAGCAATCAGAGTCCCTCCTTTCACTCTTTACAATCCACTGCATTTTTAGTATAATGTAAGCATTCCAAAGTACTCATACAATTAGAGACTTTTAACTTCATTATTACTGATGGAATTTGGACTAATTAATAATTCCCAAAAGAACACTTAGCATAATCTACATTTTGAGAATAGAGCATGAAAATTAGAAGAACAAATGTAGGCGCATTTCCAGCTGTCTTTGAATTACGACAGGGACATTAATAATCTGTTATATTCATTGATCAGCATTTCTTTAAACTGCTCGTAGAGTATGATAAACATAGTTAAAATTGATGAAACCTAAAGAATACACAGCAGAACAGTTGTCAGTGGCAATTATATTTGCTACTTCAAAAAAACTAAGTCGGAGGTTCGTATTTGATATTTGATTTATGCGATAGTTGACTGGTGTATGATTAATTGATACAAGTTATCTTTCATATTTTACTGCTACAGAAACGCTAGTAAGAGGTTATCAAAATGAAAGCAATTATTTATGAAACAATTCTGTGGTAACATTTGCATGCTACTCCAAAGTAGTTCCTGTAGTAATAGAACTTATAAAAATTTAATATCTTACAATTAAATTCTCCTGACTCTTCTAACAATATTGTGGATTCAATTTTAGTTAAAAGTATGTAAATTGGCATGCATCAACATGTTCATATATGTTCATTTTAACTATATGTTTAGTATGTGATCTGTGTCTAAAATCAAGTATGCGTCACTAGCTCAGATATTTTGAAAGTCTTCTCTAACTTCAGTAAAGTCGTCTTCGGATACAGGCTTTGAATCCCAAGCTTAGAATAATAACCTTATGTCTTTAAGTCTGTTCCTTGACCATAATTAGGAAGCAGAGAACTGTTTTGCAAGAGCTTGCAGCACAGTAGTATTTCCCCAGGCAATAAAATGCATCACAGTGCTTTGACTTTACTTGAATTAATCCTCTCCAAGGACAGGCTGGTCAGGTGTTGTGGAAACCTCATGCTGTTTATGGACAAAGCTTAAACTTACAGAAAGTGTTAGTTGCACATAGTGCATCATAAGGTTTAAACAGAATTATGCAGTTGAGTTATGTCAAATCACTCCTGCCAAGTGTATAGCCTGAATTCATCACCGGAGGCAAGGAATCAGAGCAGTCCGTGTTTCACTACCAGGCCTAAATTGCTGGTTCTAATCCTGTTCTTTGACCCTAGCTTTATAGCTACCTACAGTCTGGAGAAGCAATTGAGCTATTATTTAAAACACACCTTAGTGAGCAGAAGAACTATATGGCTGTTGTTAAATGGTTTAACTTTCTCCTCTGTATTAACCATGTTGTCCTTATCTAGAACTAGAGGGATGAAAACAGAATAGTGTCCTATTGAGTATCTAGCCCATGAAGTGTTTGGTTGTACATGCTTCTGCGTAAAGCAAGTCCAGGGAATTCTTCATATTTTAGGCGCTGCTTCTCAGTGGATCTATGTCCATTTATCCCACAAGAAGAGCTTTAGCTATGATTTTTTTTTCCTCATTCAAATCTTTTTGCAATTGCAAAGAGCTAATAATGTTGCAATAAACAGGCAGAATATTCACAACTTTCACTGCCAATAGAGGCTTTTAAAATAATGTGTATTGAATAGCTTTCATTTTATTTTCCGTAACTTAATAACTTGTATACTTTTTCTTTCTTTAAATGACTTCACACAAGAAAAATTAAACTTTTTTTTTTTTTCTAAGCTCACCTCAGGAACAAAGCAGCAGACTAGAAGGGTTACATACCACATGTTTCCTTGCTGATAAAACTCACCAAACTGTAGTATACCTTGTTAGCTGGCATTTTGAGATTATATTTTCCCACTCTTAACCCTGTTTATTGGTACTGGAGGACACCAACACATGCCATCCCATCTACTTTGCACTGTTTTCTGGGATGGACACTTGCTTTTTAGACTCCCCTTAGCCTGCAGTTCAAATATGTCAATCTGAGCCCAACTCATGCCTAGCCTGAGCTAAGCCAGCCCTGCAGAATGACAAGCCAACATGTCCTTTTCAATCTGCACCACAACACTACCTAATAGAAACAGAAAATAAAATATAGAGTATCTCCACTGGGCACTTTGAAAGTCTAGCTGATCTGGATCTGAATGATCTGGAGATAGTTACAAGAGGCTTTGAGTACCCAAAACTCCCATTTGACGTTAATTTGGCTCTTATATTGCTTATGAAGAATGCAGAGAGAATCATTGTAATAACGTTTTGAAAGATAAACTTATCTATATATACATATTAAAACAACTAACCACTGACAAGCAATGTTTTGGAAGATAGAAAACAAGGAAGCTAACACGGAATTGTATTACTACTTGCTTTTTACCTCCTGTTTTTCAAAGTTCTCATCTGGGATGTCCTTTTCAGACTGCTTTCTCTCTTGGCATATGTGTATGGCAGAATTTTACATAGCTGTTGCAAAAAAAAATAAAATTGTGAAGTCAGAAAAAGTGGTTCCAAAAATAATCCACAAGTGGCTCCAAAAAAAGATCATCTTCCCATTTAGGAAATGAATGCATTAAGAATCATTTAAACTATGGCCTATTATTAAATTCAACCTTCATCTGAAGGATTTGATTACTCCCATTGACAACCTTTGAAATTACAATCCTGTGTACAAAATTGCATTTGCAGAGGACTTGCTCTTTTATTTTTGAATACTTCCTTCCCCAAAGCTGTATACAAATAAAACATTTTTTTTTCCACCCACATTCTGCATTTTTTTAAATGAATAATCAACAACTACACTGTCTGTAGATAAATACAGAAGGTGCATATTAGCCTTCTAAACTTCAGCTCACAAGTACAGGCAAGTAACATATATTGATATACATCAATACTGTAATTTTCTGGGGTTTTAGCTGCTATTGCTTTCTTGAACTGCCACAAATTCATCACATCGTATGGTAGGAGAAAGAGACTTACTCATATGGAATAGTGTTTCAAAACCAGCTGGCATGCAGTCCTATGAGATCTCTGATGTTCATGACAAGTATCATTCTTAACATAAATGGAAATGTAAATATACAGCTCATAACTTCAATTGACTATGCACCAAGATGTCCTGCAGATTTATTAAAGAGAGCACCATATTTCAGATCTTTGAATAAATGAAGTTTTTTCTGTGATCCTACAGTCCCATGCAATTCACTTATTTCTGGCCATTTTACTTGGCCTTGATTTAAATTGTCAATTATTGTTTTGCTGAATTGCCTAGTGTAAAGGATGTTCTTCATTTTGCTACCAGAGTTTTCACAAATAATGCTATGATGTTTTTTCCCTAATGAATGGTGAAGCTATGCAATTCTAGATTTCAATGAAATTGAAATTATCTTCTGAAAGCTGCTTTGCCTCATTTTCTTAAGCCAGTGAAAAGACCAATCGTTCTATCTTATTAATTGTATACCTCCACAACTGATATTTCAAGCCCTCATGTCGACAAGCTTGCTTTTCAAACTACTTTCCCTACAGTACTGATCATCCTAAATATCATCTGCTTAACCCCTACCTGAAATCCTATGATTCTGAGAACAGCTCCTGATTGATTTATAGTTCCTGATGGAAAAACAAAGCAAAGTACAAATCTTAAGAAAACAAGGAAGCACTGAAAGGCTTCTAGTTTCATAAATATTTAACAAATTTAAAAAGAAAAAAAGAAAGAAAATGATAGAATTGTTTCTCAAGAGGTTTTGAAATAAAATGAAATAACAGAGAGAAGCGAGGGGATGGGGAGGGGGCAGGAAGAAAGTCAACAAGAAAAAGAATACTTTTGTAGATAAAACTTGGGACAATGTCCCCCTTCTCTACCTGAGGTTCTGTGATCTGTTTGTTTTCAAATGTTTGGCTAGAACCAATACTACTGTGCTCTTTTGAATTACATTTCATTCATTAGTGATTTAGATGCTGTGCTGAAATGCCAAGACACAGAGACAGCAGTGTACAGACAGTACTTCTCCAGACAAAGTAGTCACAAATAGATGCTTTCGCTGATGTTTTATTGTCACTCAATATAATGAATGAGCTATCCATAAATGGTTTCTGGAGCATGCTTGAATACATATAAAGCTACTTACACAAGTACAGAGAGGACTCTTCGTTCTGAATTAGGTCATTTGTCTTGTTTTTAAGAGAGTTGTGGAAAAAAAAAAAAGATAGTAATTTCATTGTCTAGGGATGCAGAGATGCTTGAAACAGAAACAAGGAAAGAATACCTGTCGTTATGCACTGGTGTACAAATGAGGAGCAATCTTCTCTGAAGATGTTACTTACTGAGCTACTAAAAAAAAGCCTAACTGCTGCCAGGGGCAATGCGTTATCCACAACAATGCTGAATAGAGGATTCAGTGCTCTGCTAAGCTAATTCCCTGTAATGAGTCATCCAATGCAAACTCCCCTCAGAACTTGCACCACAAAATGTGTGGTTTCTTTACATGTTATAAACTCCACGCAGCAGAAGAGTGACTGGCAATTTTTGTGGTACTCAGAAAAAGACTCTAATGAAAAAGTATATTATCGTAACCAAGACAAGGAACATTTCTACGGTGTTTTTGTCAAAAGAGTACTAATGGTTAAGTTTCATGGAACCCTTGTGAGATACATGAAAGCTGTGCATGCTAAGAAACACGAGCACTTATTTGAAATAACTAGTAACACTGTATAAAGGAGAAAAAAAAAAAAAAAAAAGTATGTTCAATGACAAAAGGTACCATGTGGTGTGCCTCCCACAGGATACAATACTCCACAAACTTCTCCAACGCGAGTCCTTCCCACAGGCTGCAGTTCTTCACAAACTGCTCCAGTGTGGGTCACTTCCATGGAGGTCCTTCAGGAACAAACTGCTCCAGCATGAGTCTCTCACATGGCCACTAGTCCTGCCACTAAACCTGCTCCAGTGTGGGTTCCTCTCTTTCCATGGGGCCACAGGTCCTGCCAGGAGTCTGCTCCAGCATGGGCTTCCCATTGCCTTCGCAATGTCTTACTCCATATTCTTTAAAGGGAAACCAGGAATGAGTAAGAACATTTTGGCTGCAGACTGTAAAACCAATGGTGCTTAAACATAAATTACAACAGCAAGAATAAACAGTGTACATATTGATACCAATGCCCCAGAAAAGATTAGAACTTTGGAAGATGTAGTTATCTGTATATTTTATGTTAGTTAAAGTATGCATAGGAAAAACCTGGTTTGGCTTTTGCAATTATGTACCTAGTAACATGCTTAGCAATATATTTCTGTTTTAAACAGAAAAAGGATCTAGTCACTAATAATAGGTTACCTCTGTCTAGAACAAAGGCTGTAGAAAGAATAACGAGCTGGCCAACCAACTAGCTGTGAAGAACTGTTGAAGACTGTCAAATCTAAGTGAAATTGCCAGAAAGGTAATTCCATCAGGGGGAGATGATGACCACCAACTGACAGACAACCTACCCCAATTATACCACCTTCTCAAAAGAACAAGAAAATGAATAGCTAAGGAATTGGACAGAGAATACATGGTGGTTTACATAGCAAGAGAGGATATTTTAACCAATCATGTAAGTAAATAACAATGCATATTAGAAAAATGAATGTAATTAAAACTTTGTGTATAAATAACTGAAGTTTTATGATGTTGGTGTGCTGGTTTTGACCCAGCACCCACAACGGTACTCTCATGAGAATAAAGAAAATACCTCCACTATGTAGGTGCAATTGGCAGTTGCATACTGAGTGACAGATTCCACTTGGGGGAAAAAAAATCAGCATATTTGGAGCCCTGATGTGTCTATGTGTATACTTCAAGATTTAATTTACTACCTCAAATGGAAGTCCTCTGACAAATTCAAAGGAATTTTTCTCATATAGTGGCTGGAAGGAAACCAAGACAAAATTTCCAATACATACACAATTTTCTTTCGGAGGATTATGTTGTCTCTAAATACTCTCACTTAGGACCATTGTTGTTAGCAAAGGAGGACGACTGAACTTTCCTGTAGCATTTCAATCCACACAGTGTGAAGCCACATACCATGATGATGCACTTTCAGCAGTACCAGGTGAATTAGCTATGAAAGAGATGATGTAAAATCATGAATCTATATGAAATACTTGGCCTTATGGAGGCTGTTAACAGAATTTAAAAATTTTCACATAGAACCCTTTCCCCCACCTTTATAAACAATAAAAGACTTCCAATATTTTGGTTTTTTTTAATCTGCATCATGTGATAACAGTGATAAAATTGATCACCCAAGGTATACTCCAGTGGTAAATCCAGAATGTGACTATGCATTGATCACTTAACAGTAGAACATACAATGTTCTTTAAATAATAGCTTTTTATCTAAATTCATGGTACATGCTGATCATTGCAGTAACCAACACCATTACAGTAGTGAACGTAACAGCCAAAAAGAATGAGTATAAATTAATTTGTAGATATTAAGATTATGAAACACTCAAAAGTTTTTATATTTAATTAATGCATATATTTAAAATTATTTAAATATCTCAGGACGTATAGCATGTTCCAAAATACAACAACTTAGAAAGTAATTTAGAGTCACAGTTTAAGCAACAATTCCTATTTTGTGGAAACAGGAAACTAAACGCTCAGCAAAAAGAATATGATCATGTAGAATGGACAAAAGAAAACTGTTGAAGAAAGTTGGTGTTTTTAAAATCTGATTATATTGATGGGAGAAGTTTATTAAAGCATGACTGAATATGTGTGGATGTGTGTGTGTGTGTGTGTATGTGAGAGAGGAATATTGACTAAAATAATCACTACCTTGGGAAAGGCATTTGATTAATTAACATACAGGCAATTAAAATAAATAGTTCAAATTATTTCTGACTTAAGAGCTAGTGTTTGATTAGACTGTCATGGAAACTGTCATGTGTGGTCTGATTAGTATTTAACAATGACTTGCTTTAAGAATAAATAGTGTCTATGTGATAACAAAATCATAGCCCCAGAGCAGAGAATTAGAGATAATTATCTCATTTTTTGATGAGAGTGAATTGAATTATTAGGCATTAAGTCTTCCTGAAAAAAAAGTCATGACTACCTCATTTTAAATTCATACAGCTAACATTATTATTACTGGCAACCACTCTTACACTGATTACTCTAAACAGAATGACTGACTGCCAGAGTTAATTTCTAGAGGTCCTGCTAAACCAGAGCCTTGAAATTTGATTCATTTTGTGTTGCCAACTACAAAAAAACCTGAAATATTTGACCTTTTACCCTCCCATTACATGCCTATTACAGACAGCAGTAATGTTCTCTCAGAACTAGATTATCTGCTAAGTACAGCATTAGCTTAGGGGTCAGTAAGAGTGATACAAGGGGCATTAAAGTGTAAATGGTACCAAAGGAAGGGCAGACTGCCTACAGCCAGAGTCAGCTCGCTCCACAGAAGGTCTTCCTATGTCCATGCAAAGCATTTTGAGCTCATTCCTGACGTTATACTTCTAGTGGCAGAAGGCTAATTGGGGAGGGACACTAAGGACATTGTACAGTTCTGTGCTCAGAAGGGTCCCCCAGGCATTGAGTGGTTGGGAATGGCAGGTCTGGGATGACTCTGGCACTCCTCACCAGTTAGACACAGACAGGTCAGTTAAGAAAAGCTCTCCCTTTCAGGCAGCTGCAGGAAGAAAATTAGCAGCTCTCGCTCCTGTTGCATAGTACTGACAACCACAGCACAGCTCCCTTGCAGCAGTGTTAGAAAAAGGGTGCTAGACCCTAAAGAGGGATTACACAGCTAGTTCTCCAGCACTGAACCCTTTGTTATGGTGGTAGCACCAGTGACCCCAGCAGGGGCAAATTAAAGCCTAATCTACAAGATGGACAGACTAGCCCAACTGAGAAAGACCTACATCATGTCTAAGGAAAGCACAGCTAACCTCAGTAAAGAGCAGCACGGTCTCCTTAATGGCACAACTATGCTCCCACAAGGAGAGTTGCTCAGTGCCATAACCACCTACTGCAGTTATCCAGGGTGAGAGAAAAGGGTACAAGGAGTCCTAGAGAGTGATAGGCTGATAGGAAATCTTACTGTATGGTTAGGGACAGATTTCAAGCCCTAAAGAACACTTCTGTGCCACATTCTGTAAAGGTGGATGCTATAATTTACTAAGCAGGAGAAAATTAAAACCACAGGATGAATGAGCATCAACACAAGCAACAGGGCCTAATGCTCCAAGCACAGGGAATGCTATCTAGCAGCAAAACTGGCAAACAAACCTGGATCTGAATATTTTCCAGGAAACCAGTTTCTCCAGTGAACTTTATTGCCTTACAGTCAACTCTACCTCAAACAAGAGGTGTCACTGGCCTGCTGAATGAAAATGAGCAAGTCATTTTTTTTCATGTTCATCCTTATCTTCACGGCCCACAGTACTGGCAAAATTATGCCTTCCCTCTGTTTTGAGCATATTGAGTCCAACAGAGAACTACATTACTCATTTTTTCAGTATTTGAAGGACTTCTTGTAAGGATGGATGTTCTTAGATCTATTTTTATAGAGTTTCATTTTTAATGTATATATTTCTCTCTTTTTCATTGCCTGGGTGATCCTGATTTATAAGCACTTTAGGTCAACTATAAAAAAAGTTTTGATTTTTCTGAGATCACTCTGAAAATGAAATGGTTGTTTTGAGGAGTAAAAATTGGCATAGAGCAGAGAAAAAACGTACAGCATATATAAATAAATACGTCCTTGTAGCCACAGAAGAATGATGATGAGGGTTATCAAAACTAAATATGACCTTTATTCCCTCTGCTTCTGGCACTTTCCAGAAGCCAGAAATCTTTGCTGCAGTTACAGCTGAAAACTCAGAGGCATATTATAGTTATTGCAGTATTTCTGTGCTGAGATGTTCCAGAGATAGGACAGTTTTAATCCCTGCATACTGAAGAGGATCTTAAAGAAAAGTGACAGGTATTGACAATTAATAAAACTGCATCCTTATCTGCATGCGTGAATGACACAATAAGCCAATAATGACGAATGTGAGATGTCTCCAAATAAACAATGATTACGGTGATACATTTGATTAGAACAGAATGACCATCTCAATATCATGCTGAGCCAGTAGGATATGGCCTGAGACTTTTTGACCTTAAATGTTCCACAATTCCTCCAGTAGTTTCCTCTAAAATTTTTACTAGTTTTCCTTTCACCTTCGATTAGGTCATTCTAATCAAAAGTCAAATTAAAATGCTGAGACTAAGCAGATTCTAGCGTATTTTAAACATGGTTTTAGTGAAAAATTTAAAGCCAGAATATGCATAATGATCCTCCATCAGCCTTTGTTTTCCATGTCATTACAAAAAATGAGTAAGTCATCTTAGATGACTTGGAAATGATCTTTACCAGAATTTATTTTAAAGGACTATATTCCTTGTTTTCCTTCTTCAATGTTGAACTGCAGGCATATTCTGGGGCATAAACTTTATTAAATACAACTAAGAGTGCTCAGATTAATTTACTTGTCTAGCTGCTGTACTAAGTCAGTTTCTCAACAGTGATTTTTATATTTGAACTTCCTATGCACAGCAGAAAAGCTGTGAGTAGATAAGGAAATGACCCTCTCCTGCTTTTGCTCTCCATTCCACAGGGATGCTATGAATACCAAGGGAAAAGAAGAAAAGCCACAATTTCAGCGCTCTGTGCCTTTCAGCTGGGAAAGTCCCTTTCATTCCTGCTCTCTCCTCTAAGAACACTAATAAATGCAGTACATAAAACAAAGTCTTGTGACCTGCATTGTTCTGGTTCAGTTTTCTGGTTTTCTGAAAGGAGAAATGGAAAATTAACCAGAACTCAATTTAACACATTCAGCTAGAATTACGTGAACTAGATACCAATCAATATTGTAATAATGTATTACTGAAAAACTACCTCAGCCTAACCTAATCCGTTATCTTTATGAATCAAACATCTTTATGACCCCAGAAAGCATGCCAAAAGGTTAGGTAATATTGCATTCGTTGGGCATATTACATTGACAGTAAACTCTTAGCGTTAGCTCAAAAATTTTTGACGATTAAACTTCATATAAGCTGTTTCTACATAAAACTGGTATTGCATCATGTGATTTCACACCTATCAGGTATTTCTTATTTTCTTGCAAAGATTTGAAAAAAAAATAAAAAAATATGTGCAGTATGCCGCGCTTAACAAAAAAAATAAAGTAAAAATAAGTATGTACCATGTCTATCTGGACTGCATGTTTTAGAACAAACTTTATGTTAATAATCTTGGCATAACAACATCAGGAAAAATATCGATAAGTGCTAAAAAAATGATTAAGCAACTTGTATTTTATCTTTCTAAGAGCTGATGGATTTGTGATATTCCTTATACTCTGTATGAACGCAAAGTTTAATTTTCCTGGTTACATTAAATAGTGATGAAGAGGTTGGAGCAAATCAGATGCAAACACGCTAGGCTGCAAAAGAGAAAATTACACAGCAAGTAATTAAAGAAAAACAAGAAGGAAGAGAAATTGTATAAGCATCAGCAGTAAAACACTGCAGACATGAACTGCAGAAAGGAGATTCGATCTATGCAGGTCAGCAAAGTCCCACAGATGACTCAGAAAAGCAGCATGAAGTTAACAGCTAATCACTGAAGACCTAGATCAAATGAAGTCCCAACAGCTCTACTCTGAATCCAACTGGTTCCAGTTTTATTGAAATAGCTGTAGAAAAAAGTACAGAACTTGCCCTTCGAGGAAATTGTTGCATACATATGTATCGTTGCTGCAGCAAATTAAAAGTCTCACCATTGGTTTTCTGGCTTTTCCCCTATACTGTTTCACCAGTGTTATTTAAACTTTTCTCCAACTCCACAGATCATTGTCCTGAACATAATCTGTCTTTGAAGTTGATAGGATTTTGTGAAGAAGCATAATTTATACTTGTGCAACTTAAATGGATTTAATTTTCTTGTTAAATGTAGAATGACAAAACAAACCCAGATTCTATGTGTTTTACTGTTAAAAATTAACGAAAAGATCTACAGAAAACTTGAAGGAAAATTAAAAGACAGAACTATAACAATTTTTTACCTCGTGACTGCAGATATTAATGTGATATCATTTTGACAGCATGTGAGCTCCACCTATTTCTCCCATCAGTCTCTCTTCTTTGGAAAAAAGATTCTCATTTCACTACAAAAGAGTGCAGTAAATTATAATTGGGTAAAATGAATATCCCTTAATAGTGGTTCCACTGTATAAAAAAAGCAACATAGCGTGTTGTTCACATCTTACCGTGCTCCATATACAATGCCCAACATGAAAGATGAGCTTCTCCTAGCTGGAGGGAGTGTGGAGGCATAGGACACTTTATTGATATTTGGAAGCAATACCCTTAAAAGTAATCACTCTGTGAAATGATCAGGGAAACTGTCTATAAAATAAGAAAAAAGCATCAAAAAGGGACCGTTTTCCTTCAGACAGGGTCCAGCAGTCACAGAGTCTGTAGCAGTCTGTCCCTTTCTGTACACAGGAGAATTGATGAGCTAGCCCACTTCTCTGCTGGCAGTGAGAATCACTCTTGCTTCATATTGGAGATCAAAAGCCACACAAATACGTGTGGGCCATACTGGAGATGAAAAGCATTCAGCCTTGAAAGGAAATAGAAGTAATTAGTCTATTAAAATAATTATGCGTGCTAATTATACTGCTGTAACTGGCATCCGTCTTTCAAGTTTGAGGGAGGCTTTTGCAATCCCAGTGGAATCTATCAATTTTTCTTTCCCAAATGTAAGTATAACAGCCTAGGGATTTGTGGGGTTTGGCTTTGCACTGTGTAGATCTCACTCTTTTCATTCGTGCAGTTTAAAGAGAACAGAATTATTTCTTTCTTAGTAGCATAAAGTTTGATCTGCACTTCCTGGCACAGGCTGCAGTTCACCTGGATGGAAGTAAGGTTCATCGCCAGTGGGGAGGAATCAGGGAATACACCCAAAGTAGCACAGCCTCCGCAAGCCTTTCTCTACAGTTCATCCTACTGAAGACCCTTTTCTAAAGATGCTAAATCAGCCAGATGTCTGAATTGAGAATCCAGATCTTTCTGTCACACATACAATTAGCACCAGCTTACACCAAACTCAGCCCAATGGGGTTTGTGGTTACACAGCAACAATTGAAGTAATTACAAATATTTTTCTTCATTTACACATTAAGGTAAAAAACAAACAAACAAACAAAAAAAAGACAGCTGCAGCTGCTTTAGGACCTGATTTTTTCCCCTGAAATAAAAAAGGTAAAGAAATAAACTTGCTTCAAACAGAGCAGGATATAAAACTAATTTTCACTAGTGTATCAAACAGTTCCTCACAGAGGAAGTTATAACTGTTCCAACATCAGCAACTCCTTAATCTGTTTTTCACAGAGTTTTATAAACACAATCAAGAAGGAAACAATCTAGTATCTATACTGATCCTCATTAAGATCTTTGAAACACAGTCAGACTCAAACTGCCACAAAAGAGATGAAAACAAATGAAAATGTTCTCTAAGGTTTTTTTAGCTCAGTTTTGGTTCTTCTTTTCCCAGGTTAACATTTGTTTCTGCAAAACAAATTTTCTCCCTTTCTTCTGCTTTGGAATTACAGTGCTGCATGCTGTTCTGCAACATCACACAAATCAATCATATTGTATGCATCTTCTTTGGGGAAGTTACTGAAACTGGACTCTGTCTCTCATCTGTAGATGGAGACACGTCCATAAAGGTGACTCAGCTACGAAGAGTAAATGCTCTTCATCTGGAGCCACTCTCCCCCCATTGACTACAGAGAGAATTTACAGTGACTACACACCTAACTAAGGCACTTCAGCTGTGGGGGGGTGATACAAGCTGCCTTAAAATAAAAGGCTTATTTCCCTGAATTAAAGAAATATATAGCAGACTTAAAAAAAATTTAGTGCATCTTTTTCAAGCTGGAATGATAACTTGGGATACATGTTTTGGGGTGCCAGATTTGGGTAGGAAAAGAAGCAGGGCTATGGAAAATCAGGTTGTAAAGGAGAAAATGTCACCAAAGGAGATTCATTTACTTCTTTAGTTTCTCCAAATTTACAGTGAGAAATTTCAACTTTTGTACAAGCTATCACTATTTTGATCAACACCTAAACATTTAAGCAACTGAAATTGAAAGCAGCTGAGCTTTGGTTCGATTTGCCCTCATATGACTCTTACTGAGCTCAATCTGATACAAATAAAATTGACTTTTGCCTTTCTATGAGGGCAAAACTGAGCCTCTGTACATTCAACTACCCCTTTACCTGTAACATGGCTTCACAAGACATCAAAACTACAGCAAAACGCAATTTCCTCTGAACAGCAGCCTATGAAAAGAGAAAAGGATTTGATTAGGAGAGTGCAAGAGATGAGGTGTCAGTTCCCATTTTGAAATGAGTTATCAGAAGAAACCACTTGAGGAGAGAGATTGAATGAGCATATTTCAGTTCTAACAGGTTTACTCCCTGTGATGCCACTAAACAATAATTATAAGGTATTGTAAGTGATCGAGGGAGGGCCTGTATAAATAGAAAAAAAACACATTTTAAAGGGGGCAGCAGCTAACGCCTCCTTCAGTGACTGTAATTTGTGCTAGTGGAGGACTATAAAGAAATATATTATTTTCTCATTACCTTCCTAACTGGTTTGTTACATAGATCAGACACCTGAAAATTAAACACTGCACAACCAGGATTGTATCACGTCACGTTTAGTTTACAAATTCCCCTCGCCTGTTTTGCCTTAGTTTTATCATTTTAAAAAAGCATATTATGTATTGGCTTTCTTGTGCCACTTCATGGTACAGCTTTTCTAGGGACAGATGTGCCAATTTGGCAAGCTGCAAACATTACTCAGCGCTTTCATCACCAAGACGCTTTTCAAGGGGTTTGTAACATAGCTTGGAATCAAAAACTTCGCTGCATGAAGGAGTCGGTCTTAAACATGGAAAGAAAAAGAAATTAAAACGAACAAACAAAAAAGCTAGAGAAGACAAAACACATTTTTTTTTTTTTCCCTTCAAGCTTTCAGAGCTATATGGACTAGAACTGAGAGGATGTTAGTTTTCTCTGAAATATTTCAAAACGGTTCTTTGTTTCTTTTAATGTCATAAAATCAAAGCCTTCTGAACAGGAGAGAAACACCCTACCAGTGATTTTCTCTCGAACTTATGCACTAGTCTCCTGACCTTGTTATAGGCTAATATATCACATAGAAAATGTGACCCTTGTCACTAGTAAGTAACTCAACAACTGGGTTAGACAGTCAGGTTTCTTCCTCCTTTCTTCTTCCTGCTGAGAACAGCACCTCTTTCAGCTATAATTTATGGGAAGTACAATGATGAATTTAACTCATAGTTGTAATTACTAAACTTTTTAGTGAAAAAGCTGAAAATTTCTGTAGTCTAGTATTATCAGATAGGATATTCGAGGAATTTTTTGTGCCCTTTCATATGTCTAATTTTGATTCATAAGTTTTATTTTGTACTTTCAAACAGTCACATGCATTTCAAGTATCAGTCACTTCACTGTGGCATCTTGCAACTTCCTCCTTACCACAGGCAAAGCAACCCAAGTGACAAGATTACTCACACTTAAAAGCACCTTAGTTGATCAAACAACTAATGAATAGTGCAATGTAAGCTAACACTCCATCAGTATTTAATCATCTAGCTAAAATCTTCGTGAACAACAGGAGCATTATGGATGATTATACTGCACATTCAAATCTGGAAGCCAAAAATTATATTATGATTATCTGGAAAATACAAATAATAAAGTAGGATTGAAATCTACTTTAAAAATTATGTCAAAGAGGGAAGTGAGAGCAAAATGTTGAGCAACTTGGTCTGATTTTGCAGCTGGCCCTTCTTTGAGCAAGTTGGACTAGAAATCCTCTGAAGTCCCTTTCAATCTGAGTTGTTCTATGGGTCCATGGAGAAAAGTGCCATCACTTTAAATGTCAACCAGATTTTCACTTAGACAACCCAGAAGGTATGAGATCAAAACCAGAAGCTGAATATCCAAGAGAAAGAACAAGTTATTCCAGCAGAATCACATTTGGGCTTAAGAGAATTAAAAATCACACCATAATAAAACTTATGCCAGTTAAAAGTCACCAAGGGAGAAACCTCTGTGGCCACACAGATGATCTGCACTGAAATCTTGGCACAATCAATATCAGAAAGAGTTGCAAGAATAATGTTAGTGAAGCTGATTGGCAAATTTAAGACACAGTGCATTGGAAAAAATCCAATGTAATATAGCCTTTAGCTAGAAGAAACGAAAAATGTCAGAGACACTGCTTTTCAGTTTTGGAGAAATTTTTTTTGGCAATCATGTTCATTTTCAGATCAGACAATTTCTTATTCAAAAACAAACAAAAGGCTTTCTTAGAGAACTGACAAAGTACTTTTACTGGGATTTTCAAAAGTGTTTTGGATTTCTGTTATTTCTGTTCTTTTTCTGTAAGCTTTTAGGAAATCTTCACTTTTTTATTTTCAAGGATGAGAGTCCTTATATCACAATGCTCTCTTACGCAGGCTGGCAACAGTAATGGATCTTTCAATGAGAAACACAAATAAACACTGTGCTCTTAGAACAACCTTTTTTGGCGTAACCAGAAAGGATGTATCCCTCCTCCCAAACATACACTCAAAACTAGATACAATTTCTGAGAAGGCAGCACTTCTGTTCACTTTTCTACACTCAGCTCCTGACAGGACTTTCACAGGACCACAAATTCATCAAACTGCTGAAGATCAAAACAACGGGTTGATTTCAGTTGATTTCTATTATAATGGATTTCCATTTTCTTCACGAAGTTCTGGGATGTTTCCAGTTTCTTACGTTGACCTGCTGATTTGTCTTCAGCAAGTCTTTACCACATCTACTCACACTTAGGTCCCATGCTGAATTTTTGTGCAACTAAATTGTAACATTGGCAATATTATTTCAGCATTACAAAAGGAACCAGGATTTTATTATTCGAAACATGGCCATTGGTGTTTTGGAAACACTTTCTGAAAATGACATGTAATTGAAAAAAAGATAAAGGAATGAAGAACATCATGGCAGTTGAGGCTTGCTTGTTTTCTTTCAACTCCAAACTAGAAGAAAATCTCAGTAACAATATATTCTTTTATATAACACTTAAAAATAATGCTCAGTATGAAATTTTCCACTTCTCACTTGTTTTTCTTTTTGCTTCAAGAGTCTAAAAAAATGCATTGAGTGGTTTTATTTTGAGAACTGGAACAAAAGTGATATAACTATAAAAAAAATCATGCATTTATTTCCACTTTGGAGGATGGAACTTTCCATCTTAAGATATTTCTGTTCAGCATTTGTAGGATTGTAGGATCATAGAATGCCTCTGATTGGAAGGGACCTCCAAAGGCCAACTAGTCCAATCCCCCTGCAGTGAGCAGGGACATCCTTAACTAGATCAGAGTTGCTCAGAGCCTCATCAAGCCTGACTTTGACTGTCTCCAGGGATGGGGCCTCCACCATCGCCCTGGACAACGTATTCTAGTGTCCCACCACCCTCACAGTAAAGAATTTCTTCCTAATGTCCAACCTAAATCTACCTTCTCTAGTTTAAAACCATTGCCCCTCATCCTATTGCTACATGTCCTTGTAAACAGTCCCTCTCTAGCTTTCTTGTAGGACTTCTTTCAGGTACTGGAAGGCTGCTATGAAGTCACTTCCTTTTTTATTGTTTTTTTCCTGGATTCATTTCACTTAATATGGAAAACAAACTGTTTAAGTAAAGAGAATGGTGTCAGTCTGGTATTCAAATAGTGATTTTGTTGTTCTGTTTAAAACACAGGACAATCACCTCCAGAGTTGCCTCATTCTAGTCTTGTATTAGTTATGGGAAAGTTATTACCAAACCAGAAGTTACATAATGCAAAGGCAGAGAAGAACAGGGGCATAGGGATGTTCCTGAATATGCACCTCCATGTTCCTGAGGAGAGGAAACAGTGGGAATTTGCTATTCACTACCAGTGCTTCTGAGGACTTTGCTTTCTGCCCTTGTCTCTGACAACACTCGACTATAGTTTAAGTTACTCGTACCTACTGACACTGCAACATATTTAGAATAAGTTCTACTGAAGAGTGATGCTCTATTTCTATTCAGGAAAACAATACTAAATGTACACTCTTGCATGTGTCTAAACTTCATTTTATGTGGACATACTAGGACTAGAAGGCAAATCCAAAAAAACAGACTAATTTCCTGGCAATGATGGAAAATATATACTTGCTTTCATCTGTAAAAACATGAAGACATAATTATTTGATTTAATAGATTTTATCCAATTTGATAAATCTGGAAAAACTTTGGAGGAATTTCTGTCTATTTGGAAAACAGAAAAAAATGTGTGAGACCTAACACAAAATTACAGAATTTATGCCAAGACAAACTATCTACATCTATTGCAGAGTAACGGGCTTTGCAGACAGGAGAGAAACTATAAATCTTAAATAAAGCTTTTGAAATTTCCTCAGAGTGACTTTCTGAAAAATAAGTTGGTTGATGAAACTTCTAGAATGTGGGAATAATACTTTACAAAGTAGCTGAAGACAAGTTACAAATAGTTTACTATAAAAGTGGGATGCTGTGAGGGTCTGCACTTCATCAGCAACCTAGACCTAGATTATGGCCTACATAAAGCTAATGTACATTAAATTTTCACATGACAGGAAACTGAGAGAGAGCACAAGGAAACTGGAATTTACAGAGTAACTGTAGGTAACTTGAGTTACTGTGTGTGGATAATGATCTGTAGATATAGAATGCACAGCAAGTGATTAAGACAGCAGGTAATAATCCTTATCATAAGGCAAATGCTCAACACTTTTCAAAAAAAGTCTGCAGAAACAAGGGAAATCTAGTTAAAAATCATAAGAGACATTTAAAGCAAACAAAAATAAGTACTTTACACAACAGGCAGCGACCTTCTGGAACTTGCTGCAACAGGAGACTGAGGAGAGAGATGCTAGCTGCACTTTCAGAAAGAGACTGAGAGAAATTTATGGATCCATAAGCAAGTAACAAAATGGCTGAACCCTTTAAGGGATTGCAAAATTAGGCATATAAACTCTGCCAGATCTGGTAACTAGCAAGGTACAATTGTACAGAAAGCATCTAGGCTGATGTATTCTCCCTCAACATTTCTCTGATGCAGTGAGACATTGATGTTCTTAGGGTATGCAGGACAAGAACTTACACACTGAAGCATCCGGTCCTTCCAACATATCATTACAGTAAAATTAGTAAAGCATTAGAATACACCCTTCTAATAGTTAGGTAAGCAAATCACATTCATAAAATAGGAGAGGTATAGTTGATTCTGCTCTAGGACTACATGAACTCTTAAAGCGCATTTCAAATCTCTAGTGCAGGACCATCAAATAATTAGTTTGTGTTGGACCCAAGAAGTCCCCAAGGTGACAACTTATGCTGTTTACCATTTTAGCAATCATTTTACCAGTTCCAGATCTGGTCTTACTTTATAAAGGAAGGATACTTTGTTTTCCTGTTATCTTCCATTGTCTTGCTATTTGGATTTCTGTTCTTGCAAAATTAGCATTGGCTTAAATCACAACTTTGCAGGCATTATAAACAGTACAGCTTTATTCTACACTGTATTTAAGAAGAAATTGAAGATATGAGATAATGACAGAAGAACCCAGAGATATATATCCTGAATTTGAATACTATTTTCAGTTCACTGGCAAGAGTTCACTCGAGACTATAAAAAGGTAGGTAAAATTATTTCAGAAATTGGATACAGCCTTTTATTTTCTATCTGAGATACTTTAACAAACACAAAGGGATTACTAGAAAATAGAGGTAACAAGTTGCTAATAAACAAACAACCACTTTCCAGAAGGGATTGTGTTCATTATGGCAGTGGTAAAAGGACATTATTGAAATAGTAAATGAGTGATGAGAAAGTTAATAGGAGGGTAATATATTTTTAGAAGCTTTTCACAGAATTTCTGTCCAAAGGTTATTGTTAAAGTCTGTACATTTATGAGCTAAGATGAAATAGACTTGTTAAGGAAGTTATAGCAAGATAGTAAAAAACATTTATGATGCAGATTACCTTGATATCTTGAAGAAAACTGGGGACGCTAGAGGAATATGATGTTAGTCAAGAGACTCTGGTGTATTTCCAGTCAAACCATAGCAGTTACTGGCAGCTATACACACTGCAAAGGCAAAAAAAATGTTGTTAGTGTTATAAACTATTTGTATATAGTAAAATGAGGAAGGATTGGCAGAGACGATAAATTCAGAATTCTTAGTTCTAAGAAAATGTGTAAAATAGTTTCATACATTGCAAGACTAAGAGTGGTTAAATTTAAGAATGGATCCTTACCTTTTTTTTATGTATGTGCAGAAGAACGTCAAGAGAAATCTGAAAAGCTTAGCAGGGACTACCTCAAGTAGTGTGATTCTTGACTGTGTAGCAAATAAAAGGAAGAGGCAACTGTTGAATGTATGCCTTCATTTTACAGTACAGAAATTCCAGTGTGTTTAGAGAAATGGGCCTTACTGCTCAATGAATAGCATACTTCCTACTTTAGCTGGTAATGAACGTGCAACTCATTGATGTATCAGGTTCCTTAATGTATTTCCCATATATTTTATTAAATGCCCCTTAAGAGAAAGCAAAATGTCAACATCATTAGCTATTCTACTATTGATTGTGATTCTCCACTGGCTCTCAATTCCCAGGAAGATATTTTCACCATAGGCTGAGTTAGGATACAACATTCCTATTTTACTTTCTGAATTCTGTACATTTGGGTGTGCTCTCTGCCCTTTTGAAGCCAAGACTAGTCAGAGATTAACTACTGTTTGCATTTTTAAGATATCTTAAGACTAAGACACGGTATAGATTATCATTTTAACACAGGCTATTCAAAGAATAACATGAGGCTGTACGGTTATTAGTAACTATTCTGTCCTCAAATTTATACTGCTACCTACAATTACAGTCATGTCTGAAATTACTGGCTCTTCTCCACTTCTGATTTGCAGAAAGATGGACTAATTTTAAAGAACAAGCTTATTTTAAAAGACTAAAAAACAAAAAAAAAATTATAACTCCAGGTTTGTAATTACCACCACAACACTGCAAATTGGTTGTGCGCGATCAAAACCAGGAGGACTATGTCATTTATATTAAGTACCTGGGCTAGTATATAGCAAATGCAATTTTACTGCAGATAAACGTGTACCTATTTCAGAATAGATACAGTATCTTAATAAATTTTTCTGCACAGATTCAAGGGGTAGAATATAAATTACACTAAATGGAAGAATGGTACAGCATAATGACTTAAGAAGGGCCTCCAGCATCTCAATCAAGTATGTAATCTGTAAGTTTCATTTTCCCTGCTTGCAATTCCCCATGTAGTTTCAAACGTCTGTGATATTTATCTTCACTTCTTCTAAACACTTTTAACCAGTATTTGAGAAATAGGCAATTCACACATTTCTAAGGACTGAACACCTCATTGATGAACAAATATTCCACCTGAAAATATTTTATTATTAATCAACTACGAAGTTTTCTGCAATTCAGACAAGAATTCAAAATGTAAACACTGGTGGGGAAAATTATAAGCCATAAGGGATACATTTTCCTTATTAATGCATTCTGTGAAAGACCTGAGAAATGGTAGAATTCAGAGTCAGTGAACTTTGTAGTACGTAACACATATTGGAGCCACATATGCATAAGAATCTCACGTTATCCACTGAATGGCCACAACTGTTTGTCACATAGTGGGAATTAATCTCAGTCATAAAGTAAAATGTTTAGGGGAAAGGGAAGCGAACTAACATAGAGCCTGCACCCCTCAGGTACCCAGAAATAATAAGCGACCACGTATACTCTCCTACCTAATCCACTTCAGTGTGAAGTCGAGCAGATTAGGCAGAAAGCAGTAAATTACCCGCCCCCCCAAAAAAAACCTAAGTAGTAGCTTCTGACACAGCCCTTATCTTAAATATTAGTGACAGAGATTACAGTTAACACATTTTACCTCATAAATATGATGGTAATTCATAACAAAACAAGGCCTTCCTCGTTATTCAATTCAAATAGTTAGGAGGCTAGGGCAAAACTGTCAATTTATCATATTTTGAGAGATATCACAAGTGGTGGTTGCAGCTACACTCAAATCTTTCTATGAGACTTTTTTTTTTATCTAGTGAGAGATGAAAGATGCAAATAATTGCTGAGTGGCATTCCCATCATCTATGACTGGCGCTTCTTTCATCAGTGTGACAGGACCTCCGATGCCCAGAGACAAAATGAAGAATTATTTATTGAGATGAAGAGTATATTGGAAAATAGAATTACACTGAAGTATACCTTTAATGAACATTCATCAGACATTTGAGGATAGACAGCACTGTTAGAACAACATAATGACAAAGGTTTGATACCAAAAATACATTGTGATGAAGTCATAATGGACTGTTTTTTCTACCCATGCTGTCACACAAATGCAGGAAAATAAATATTTTCCAGGTGTGCAAAATAGCATCTTATATCCAGGATTTCTTACCCATTAATATTAGTTATTGCTATCAGGATAAAGACAAATAATTGGAGGTAGAATTGTAAATCAATAGTGTCACGGTTTAGACCTAGTTGGCAATTAAGAACCACGTGGCTGCTTGCTCCTCATCCCCTGTTAGGATAGTGAGAATTTGAAGAAAAAGGATGAAAACTTGTGGCTTGAGATAAAGACAGTTTACTAGGGCAACACAGGGTGAGAATAAAATAATAATACCAATAATACTAATAAAAGAATATATTAAACGAGTGATGCACAATGCAATTGCTCACTGCCTGGAACCCCATGTCCAGTACATTCAGAGCCACAATTCCTCCTCCACCGCCAGTCAGCTTCCCCAGCTTATATACCCCAGTATATATGACTGACTGAATATCCCCTTGGCTAGTTCGGGCCCCTATCCTGGCTGTGTTCCCTCTCAGCTTCTGGTGAAAATTAACCCTATCCTAGCCAAACCCAGGACAAATAGTCTGCATGACATGATTACCATGAACACAAAGTAATTACAAGGAAAGAAAATCTGAGGAAAGCAGACCAGGAAAACTGACATTGTTAATCCCTTCAACTCATTTGCATTCTGAGTAACCGTCCATGGTAATAATGACAGACACCTTGGTGACTTAAAGGAAGTAGTAAGGCAAAACCTGAGGCCAGTGGAGTCATCTCTTTCTTTCTGCATACATTTCCTCCCTACCTTTGCTACCTAACAGGTTTGCTTATTACTCCAAGAAGCAATCTCATGTATAAATGAGCAGTATCTCAAGTACTTCCAAGCCACCTCAGCAGGGTCTTTTGTCAGTTCTCCGTTGATAGAAATTATGGGTAACCTTCCTGTCAGGGGCAACAACAAAGATGAAGACAACTTGTCTAGCAACTCTCTTAATAGATTAAAAGGCTTGTGCATTACAATTTCTGAATCTACCATTTTTCCTCTCTCTGCCTTCCAGTCCCTCCAAGTCTCTTCAGATGAAGCAAGAGTACCTGCCTTACTCTTTGAGCTGGAAAAAGGAGAAATATCTGTTCATGTTATATAAGGGAAAAAAGTTAAGCCATTGTAAATACAACAGAACCTTGGTTATTATTGGTTTTACTTCCGTGACTCAGATAACATATAATATCTTGTTGGAAACTCACAAGTCACTAATTTCCATTCAGAAAATATTCTACTCATTACTGGGTAAGTCTAACTCAAGAGCTATATTTTAAATTAGGTAATTTACCAAGAACTCATGGCATCTGGATACTTTTCTTAAAGCCTAGCTCCCATTGTGAAATTATTGTAGTCAAAAGTCAAGATTTCTTTCACCAAAAGATAGGTTTTCACACTAAATCTTCAAGACAAGTAATAGCAACTGCATCTATATTGTTGTGGGTTTTTTTTGTTTGTTTTTTTTTAAAGGCAATCTCTTGTGATTCTTGTAATGGCATCATTTACACAAATGTTATAAAGATTTTAGCTCTCATGGGCCTGAAGTAACCAAAACAATTATTTTGTATACAGTTCGTAAAACAGAATGTTTCAACAGAAAATACACAGTTATTATTTTTTATGGTTTCAGCAAAGAGTGATTTTGATCTGTTTCTATTCCTCTGAACCTTACTCCATGAAAGCAAAGAGGATAAAAAAAATACAAGCAGTCAGAAATAAATGTTACTTTCATTTGTACCAATATTAATTTGTTGGGGCTAGATAAAGCAAAATAAGAATACGCAACAAAATTACTGTTCTTGTCTTCACTCCTCCTGAGCCTCTCTAAACTACACCTGATTTAGCAAAATCTGTATTTCCTTACAATATTGGACATTCCATACAATAACTTAGATCTCTGGAGGACGTAAAGCAAATTCTGTCAGATGAAGACTTATGAATCACAAGAAAGTTGCTACATTTTACTCATTTTTTTCTTAAACGTCATTGTAATATAACTTTACGTTGCATCATTTGTCTCTTATTTTAGCATTAAATACAGACAGTAGCAATACAAGTATCTTGTCAGAAATTAAACTTTTCATTTTACTGGCTATATAAGCAACTTCTATTAAAGAGCCACCAAAACAGATGGCAAGTATGCTTTTTAGTCTCTAAATTCCATATGTTCAGGCAAACAGTACTAGCTATACTGCTTGCAAAAGCACTAAATGGTGGCATGCAATATTTTTATGGTCACCAGCTAGAATAGGAGGATCAAAATGATCCAATTAGAAGACTGGCAGCTGAAGATAGATAGATCTCTTCTCTGTTTCATCTGCTTTGTATTACAAAACAGTCTTTGATGTTTCCTTACTGCATGCTTTTCTGATGTTGTTCCATTTTTTGCATTTTCAGTACCAGCATAGAATATTCATTAGTCTCCCTGAGACACCTGAGAGGTCATAGAATCATTAGGGTTGGAAATGACCTTCAAGATCATCAAGCCCAATAGTCTACTAAACATTATCATGATCCCTATACCATGTCCTGAAGTGTCATGTCCACCCACTTTTTGACACTTCCAGGGTTGGTGATTTCACCATCACCCTGGACAATCTGTTCCAATGTCTAACCACTCTCTCAAGACAAAAATGTTTTCCTAAAATCCAACCTAAATCTCTCCTGCTGCAACTTGAGCCCGTTTCCTCTCATCCTATCACTAGCTACTTAGGAAAAGAGACCAACACCCACCCCCTTCAGGTGATTGTAGAGAGCAATAAGGTCTCCTCTCAGCCTCCTCTTCTCCAGACTAAACAATCCCAGCTCCCTCAGGCACTCTTCATAAGATATTTTCTCCAGACCCCTCACCAGCTTCATTGTCCTTCTCTGAACCTGCTCCAGCACCTCAATGTCTCTTTTACACCGTGACGCCCAAAACTGAACACAATACTCAAGTTGCGGCCTCACCAGGGCTGAGTATAGGGGCATGATCACTTACCTACTCCTGCTGGACACACTGGTTTTGATACAGGCCAGGATGCCATTGGCCTTCTTGAACACCTGGTCACATTGCTGACTCATGTTCAGCCAGCTGTCCACCAGCATCCCTACATCCTTTTCTTTCATGTAACTTTCCAGCCACTCCTTCCCAAGCCTATAGCGTTGCCTGGGATTGTTGCAAACAAAATGCAGGACTGGGCACTCAGCCTTATTAAACCTCATACCATTGGCATCAGCCCATCGATCCAACCTGTCCAGATCCCTCTGTAGAGGGATCCTTCCTACCCTCAAGCAGATCAACATCCCCGCTCAATTTGGTGAACCTACTGAGGGTGCACTCGATCCCCTCGTTCAGATCGTCAATAAAGATATTAAACAAGACTAGCCCCAAAACCAAGCCCTGGGGAACAATGCTAGTAACCAGTCACCAACTGGGTTTGGGTCCATTCATCATAACTCTCTGGTCTCATCCAACCAGCAAATTTTTGACCCAGAAAAGAGTACACCCGTCCAAGCCATAAGCTGCCAGCTTCTCTAGCAGAATGCTGTGGGAGACTGTGTGTCACACAGACACCCACAAAACAGCAACTGCTCTCCAAAATGGAGGTTTATTGCAACCAGGGTTGCCCAGCACTCCTTCTGACTAAATATAGGTTCGGATGTCTGTTGGGAATTAACTACTACACAACAAGTTTCTAGCTTTAAGGAAAGACAAACCAAAATGGGCTCATAAAGGGGAAACCTCCCACACCAGAGTGCCCAAGGTACCACTTACCCAAAAGGAGGGGAGCAAGGCTCACCCAATCCACAAAGATTCCCTCAATCCATGGAAGTGTCCTTAGACAGCGTGTCCAAGGGGAAGGTCCAACTTGCCAGGCCTGCTGCTCTGAGAAGAACCAACTCCTCCGGCTCCCAGGCCCAGGCAGGACCTCGTTTATGCCCTGGTCGAGGGTGCCCTGTGGACATTCTCAATGGCTGAGGGGACGAGCTCAGACAAAACATGGAAAAGGCTGGACAGGCCCAAACTCTGCGAGCTTGTTTACTAAGTGGTTGAGATCCTGAAGTTCCAGTTCAGCACCGTGAGGTGCAGCTGAATGGCCGAGGCCTTGAACTGCTCCAGCCAGGCCCAAACTGCTCAGCACACCCTGCATGCTCTGCCTGCTTTGGCTGGGGTGAGGGAAGGGGAAGCTGCACCTGCCACGCTGTGTCAAAGGCCTTACTGAAGTCCAGGTAGACAACATCCACAGCTCCTCCCTCATCCACTAGATGGGTCACCTGATCATAGAAGGAGATCGGGTTGGTCAAGCAGGACTTGCCCTTCATGAACCCAGGTTGTCTGGGCCTGGCGAGGGAGGTCTAGGACAACAAGAAAGGCTTTTTTATGTACACTGGAGACAAAAGGAAGTCCAGAGGAAATG
>VWZK01017701.1:253985-302997 GCA_013396935.1 Baryphthengus martii | reverse complement strand
TTTTTTTTTTTTTTTTTTTTTAAGACCAATTACTTTTCTACTAGAGGAGAAAATTTCGCCTTGGGTAAAGCTGTTGCTTTCATGTACAGCCTGTAATTAATTTTGTTGTAGTTGGGTAAAACTTCATGTAGTTGAGCTCTGCAAAACCTTACTCAATTTTCTGATCTAAAGGGTGTTTTCAGTAAACAAGTCTGACAAGAGTAGGAGACATTCAGTAACAGTACTTTAGAAAGTTTTCAAAGTGTTTTCACATTTGTTTTTAATTCTTTGAAGTGAAGCTGGATTTGTATGAGAGTTGTAATCAAGAAGTTGCACCACAGACCGCCAGGAGAAACAACAGGAATCATGCAAGTTGTCAAAAACCTTTTAAATCTCCTTCGGGGAGAACATGTTGCTGTACTTTCCCTGGTTAAATGACATTGCTCATCAACAAGGGATGTGGTGTGACATAGTTAATGTGCAGAGATAAAATTAGAAGGTGAAAAGCATTATATGGGTTGCAAGTTACTGTTTTCCTCATCAGTTAAAAATTTGAAGTCTTCCAAGCTGTGTGTAATTTGGAACTGGTGGCTGTCATAGTTGGAAGACAGTTAAAATTCATAGTTGTGTTTGGTGAATGCAACATAGCAGCAAGTTTTACTGCTCTATGGGAAGATGGAATCTCAACAAGAAGTTTAGGGGGTGTTACTTCTTTCTTCCATTTCTGCACTATAACTTCAGTGTGGATATTAGCTGAACGTTGCGAGAATCCTACCATGTTGGTCATGATAGCTAACATCTGTTTTGAAGGATATCTGGAAGTACCCAGGTGGCTGATGTTTTGGTCAGAGAAATGCTGTATAAACCTGAAGGCCAGAAAGAATATACTCATTTTGTTGATGTTCTTTTTAACCAGACTTTTCGTCATTAAGCTAGGTTTTGGGTTGGGAGAGGGTATTGGGAAGGATAGCAGATGCTAGATCTGATAGATGTTTCTGGCTTTTTTTCAAGGCAATGTCCCAGTTGGGCTCCTGCTCTAGTGTCATAGCAAATGATGGTTTCCCTTTTAAAGATGCTGGGAAAGCTCCATCCCTCCGCAGTCTTTACTGCAAGTGTATGTTGCTGGCTCATGTTCAACCAGACATCCACCAGGACCCCCAGGTGCTTTTCTGCCAAGCTACTTTCCAACTGGGTGGCTACCAGCACTGTATTGGTGTCTGGGGTTGTTCTTTCCCAGGTGTAGGACTTTGCACTTTCTATTGTTGATGATCATGAAGTTCCTGTCAGTCCATTTGTCAAACTTGTCAAGGTAGCGAGACCTTTGGGCATATTGGCCACTCCTCCTAGTTTGGTGTCATGAAGCCATTTGAGCTACAGGAGCATACATGCAAGTGAAGAAGTAACCTTTAAACTGCCTTATATGTTTCCCTGTTCCATAATCAGGTAGCATTGCTGCCTCAGTCTGTGTTCCTAACTGCAGGACACTACTGTGTGGTTTAAACTAACTGTATTAGCTGCAACTATAATCTTTCATCTTTTGTGGATGACCTGTGATTAGATTTGTAGAAGTGTAGGCCACTAGTATGTGTGTGTGACTTGAAATGCACTGGTGATGTCCTTTCTCTCAACTTTAACAAAAGGTAAGTTTGCCCAAGAATTGACCTTACATCTCCTCCTTTTGGTGTTCAGACGCACCTAATGTCTTTATTTCTCAATTTACTCATTTGTGTAGAACTGAGGTAACATTGAATATCACTAAAATTCATCTTAAAGAGGAATGCAATTTTTATGAAACACTTAAATGCACGGACAGTGACTGAGGAAGTGCTCATGGGGAAATCCCAGACTTTTTGAGTGCAGCCTGTGGAAAGTATGCAATAAATAAAATCACTGGGTGTGTCTTGAACGTGAATGCAAAGCCGTTCAAAGATAGTAAGAATAATGACTTGTTTCTTCAGTGAGATGGGAATTTGCAGTTGCATGTTCACATAATGCTGCAAGACTGTATCACAATGACTATATAGAAAAGAGCCTAAGCTTTCCTGACTTCAGTCCTTCTCTTCTTTTAGGATATTTATTAGTTTTCTCTTCAGTTGTACTTATCAGCATAGCTTTTCTACTTGCAAAAGGAAGACTTCGTAACATCTTGTTTAAAAACTTGGTAAATGTTTTATGACGTAGGTCCTATGAGGTGGAAACTGGCACCTGTCTTCTTCCCTCTGAGGGTATGTACCTAGTACACAAACAGATTGTTTGTTTCTTGCCCTGACAAAGTATGTGTTGCTGCTAGGGATAGCATTTTAAGTTACGAAAGCTGTAGTTTAATATTATGTTTCTAATTCTGTTTATTCTAGACCTATTGCCAAGTGCTGGGTCCTGCCCTTGGGTCGCAACAACCCCCGACAATGCCACAGGCTTGGGCAAGAGTATCTGGAAGGCTGCCTGGCAGCAAAGGACCTGGGGGTATTGGTCTACAGCCAGCTGAACATGAGCCAGCAGTGTTCCCAGGTGGCTAAGAAGGCCAATGGCATCCTGGCCTGTATCAGAAATAGTGTGGCCAGCAGGACTAGGGCAGTGATTGTCCCGCTGTACTCAGCACTGGTGAGGCTGCACCTTGAATAATGTGTCCACTTTTGGGTCCCTCACTGCAAGAAGGACATTTTGGTTCCGGAGTGTGTCCAAAGAAGGGTAACAGAGCTGGTGCAGGATCTGGAAAACAAGTCTTATGAGGAGCAGCTGAGGGAACTGGGGTTATTTAGCCAGGAGAAAAGGAGGCTCAGGGGAGACCTTATCACTCTTGACAGCTCCCACAAGGGAGGTTGTAGTGAGGTAGGTGTTGGTCTCTTCCAAGTAACAAGCAATAGGACAGGAGGAAATGGTCTGAAGTTGTGCCAGTGGAGGTTTAGATTGGATATCAGGAAAAAATTCTTCACCAAAAGGGTTGTAAAGCGCCCAGACTGCCCAGGGAAGAGGTGGAGTCATCATCCCTGGAGGTATTTAAAAGACTGTGTATGAAGTGCTGAGAGACATGGTTTAGTGATGGACTTGGCAATTCTGGGTTAATGGTTGGACTCAATGATCCTTAAAGGTCTTTTCCAACCTAAACGGTTCTATGATTGTGTTGCAATGTACTGTGAATAGACTGTTGTTAATAAATACATGGTTTTGCTGGGGGTGGGGGGGTAAAATTAGATTATCTTAAAGAAAATTGCCGTCTTTTAATTTTTCTTGGCTTTTTAGTATGGTATCTATGGTGTGTTTGTAGATATCTCTATATGTAACAAGTTACTTATAATGTGGAACAGGCTGCGCAGAGAAGTGGTGGAGTCTCTGTCAACATTGAAAACCTGCCTGGCCACGTTCCTGTGCGGCCTTCTCTAGGTGAACCTGCCTTGGCGGAGGGGTTGGACTCGATAATCCCCAGAGGTCCCTTCCAACAGCTACCATTCTGTGATTCTGTGGACTTGTTTAGTATGTAAAACAAGAGGCTGGTAAAGCTGAAAATCAGACCAAAGTTTTAGTGAATGGAAGAACTGGGACTGATTTCAGTGTGGGCAAACTGAATCCACGTGCTCCTCAGTGTGAAACCTGGCTGTTTGGGGGTTTTATTTTGGGAGGGGGGGTTGGAGGGTGTAGTTCTTCTTAAGGTATCTTAGGAAAATTTTAATTCAATTTTTTTTTTTTTTTTAAAGTTCTACATTATATCCTACTCCTGGTATCTGTAGTCCACTCCATACTACTTAATTGCGTTTACTTGTTTTTCTTGCTGAAATAATTTGGTATAATTATGAGCCAATTACTGTGTAATTTTATTGGATTCTTATAAACACTTTTGTACCAATTAGCCACCCTATACAATATTGATTATGGATTATTAATATTCATGAAAACAATATAAAAAATAGCTAAAACCTTTTTAGAAAATGTTAAAGTATGGTTTAATATAACTGCTGATATATAAGGTAATCTGTAATTTGAAAGCTGAGTGTTTTAAAATCTGACATGGTTTATATCTAGCACAACTCTTAAAGGTTAAACTGCAACTGTTCTGTGTGGCAGCTTCCAGATTGAATAATAATTTCAAAAACTTTAGAATTTATTGTGTTAACACTTTTTTTCCTTTCAAAAATATTTATTTGGAAAAGAAGGAAAAAGCATATTCCAAGAATTCCTCGATATTTCATCTAAATCCAGTCCTTGTTGTGGTTTTCCATTTGGTGTATTAATATTTTCATTCTAACTGGATTTTGAATGTATAATATAGTCTGCTCTAGGGATTGCATATCAGTCTTGTGAACATGAAACAAGTGCTTGATTTCATTACCATAAATGTTTCCTAAGTTATATGAAAATGTTCAAGACTGAAGTTCATACGTAAAGTTCTAAAGGATTAGTTAAGTTCCTACTGGCGTTCACCATCCTTTTTGACTGCGAAGAGTATCGGGCAATACTTGGTTGGCAAACCAGTTCTCACAACTGTACTGTTGTATGTCTTTAGAAAGGGGGGTGAGGGTGTTGCAAATCCCAACCCTGACCTGAAAAACTGGTATGTGAAATTAATTTTATAATACTTATATAAGGTGGCTCTTACCTGTGTTTTTCTTATATTTGCTGAGAATCAGCTTTAACGGGACACATGGGCATCCTTCTCCTTTTTCACTCAAATATTTTTTTAATATGTGTATTTGAAAATGAATTGCCTTTTCCCTTTGAAAACAGCAGCAGTGGGATTTGTGGTGCTGAATTTTGCATGTATAGAAATACATTCAATGGAAATGACGCTCGATGTATTATTTGCCAAATTTCTATATTCATATAGACAAAAATTAACCTTGAACTAAAAAAACAAGGTTAACAGATTCATTTTCTCTTTTACAGGGCTTGCCGTTTTTATGGTGGCACTTGAAATTATAAGATCTATGCTTTATTTATGTTAATAAATATTTTGGCTAATGACAATAGAATTAGTAAGTTAATACTGCACACTTTTGTTTTAAAAAAAAGTCTGTGCTTGCACAGAATAAATATTACCAAAAAGATGAGTCAGAGTGAAGGTGTAATTACTTCAATTATGTAATATTCACTAGAAATAATTTGTGATTAAGCTTTACTTAAAAGGTAGCTTATTCAATGGAGAAATGCTTATGATTTTTAATTGAAAAGCTTTTTTTTTTTCCCATTTTTCTTCCAGGTATTGCTTTGTTTTTGCTTTGGGATACCTCACAGTGTGCCAAATTACTAGAGTCTATATCTTTGATTATGGACAGTATTCTGCTGATTTTTCTGGGTAAGGATAAAAATAATCTTTCCATCTTGTCCTCTTAAGTGATAGTGTATCTGTTACTGGGGTTTTTTTTTCCAAGTTAAGTGTGTCAACCTTTTAAACTCTGGGAGACAACTGAGCGTATGCATGCGTATTGACACACATAGGTACCGATGCTTTAATCATTGAAACTGAGAATTTTGGGAACAGTTGTGTCTGTCAGAACCACAAACGCATTATCTGCTACCTCCTCTTCCTGTCTGAAGGGCATAAAGGATTTGGTGGCTGTGTTTTGTGGTTGGTTGTTTTTTGTTTTGATTTTCCCCCTAAAATCTCTGTTACCATCCACGACAACAGGAAATTTGAGTTCTATCTGATGTACTTGTATGCCTGGCATAATCTGATACCGCTTCGTGACGCAAATCTGAATGTTTATGGAATTTAGCTTTCAGCTTCTTTCTTTTTTTGGTTTTACGTTAGATGTTTCAGAAGCAGAAAGCTAAGGAGAGAGACACCTGTCTGGTGTAGTTGTTGCACAGCCCTTGGAAATAGAAAGTTTAGTCTATATGCGTTCTCATTTTATATAATGAACTTAAACCTATATTTGACTTGAGCTATATAGGAGCAAAGTAGCATTAAAAAGGCAACATAAAAATAAACCGTTCTGGTGATTCTTCTTTGTACTGAAGACGCAGAGAAGTGAGGCACGTTTTCTATAAAGAATTTTGCTACTGTGACGGTGTTTTTGTTGAGTTAAAGGACAGTATGTAGAGATGGGGAGCGTTTGTTAGTCTGCTTTAAAAAAAATACATTAAATGGATTTCAGGAATTCTATGAATGGCAGTGATCTTTGTGGTTTAGTATTACCTGTGGCGGGTAGCAGAGTTGTGCTTGTTGACCTTGTTGCTTCTCAGTCTTCATTAGTAACAGCCATATAGTCTAGAAACTTAACTTGTAGGGTGAAGCCAAAAGGTTTTATCATTAAGTTCATCTTTTCTGTCATTTTTAGCTGGATCTTACTTTCTGAAACATCCTTCTACGTTTATGCCTACATCCAAACCTCTGCCAGATATTTTCAGTTGTAGTCAGTGGAGATCTAATCAATGTAGACAGTAGAGCCTGGAGGGCATTTCGGCTGACCCACTGCTAAGTATCTACCTCAGTGTGAACTGGGTCACTTGCCAGATGCCCCCAACTCTATTGACAAGGTCTCCCCTGGCTATAATGTGAGCTTGCAACATAGACACGTGCATAAAACCACTTTCAAACTAGGTTTGCTGATGCTGAATTAAATTTCACCATTACAAGTGAAACTGTAATCCAAATGCTGTCCCTTCTGGTTCACCATAGGGCCAAACTACAACCTTGACAGTGGTCAAAGCTCTGAGCTGACTCTGGAAACAGTGTAATTGCACTTGTTGCTGCTCTCAAAGCTGTTAGTAGCACTTGAGTACACCATTGCTCAAATGTAACTGTACTGCTTGCAGATAGCAGCTGTCTTTGTGCCTCTCTTGGCTTGGTGTTAGATCAGAGATTTCTGCTAGATCTAAACACATCCAAGGATTTATGAGATCTATGCTCTGGGTAGAAATGTTCTGAAGCCTAAATCCAACTCTGTATATTTGAGCTGCCTGATTTAAACCATCCTTTCATGCATCAGCATATACATATCACACTAAGTGTCTGACATATACTTCATCTGCTCCCTTGTGGCCTGAGACAGAGGTTATTTCCAAAACAGGAGGAGACAGAAAATGAAACAAAGAGGGCTATCTTTTTCAACTTTCTCAAGTTCCATGAGAAGAGAGTAAACTCAAGAAAATAACAAAAGCTGCTTAACCAGCTGTTGAATCTCAGCAAGTTCTTCAAAAGATGTTGGCAAGGATTCCTGTAGTGGTTAACCCCAAAAGAGCTTTGAATGTCTGTTTACTTAGGCATTTCTCCTAGCACGCCATGCCCGTCTGAGCAAAAAGTTTGAAGGAAGGTATCGATGCACTGACAGCAGAGAAAGCTGAGGAGACTTCCTGCTGGAGATGCAATTGCTTGTGCAAAGCTGTGTGGTCCTGGCTTTAGTAGTAACAAATCCCAGCTGCCAGTGGGCCTTCCGCCTCCTTTGCCTTTCTGCCAGCACCTAAAAGGGATCATTAAAATCCTGGTTCATAGCCTCCCTGTTCCAGGAAGGACTATTCCTCTCTTAGTCTCTAGATTTTTGTTCCTCAGCCAAATCTCTGAAGATACTGGAATAGCCACTTGGGAAGGAAAAACATAGTGAGGTCTGCTATGATAACAGTGACAGATGTAGCAGCTAGAATTCATGGAAGGTCTGACCAAGCTCCTCCTGGGCTCCATCCTTGCACCAGGCAGGATCCATGCTGTTACATGTCTGCTTACAGAAGGAAAACCCATTACATTCAGAATGAACTGGGGATTTCTGCCAGCACCAGGCAGGTCTGCAGCTGAAATACTAGAAAGAGATGTGAGGGTTTTCCCAAACTGTCTGTTCTTGTTTAGTTTTCTTCCTTGCTGATCCTGCCTGTCACTCTAGTCTTGATAGCAGGATTTTGGGGCATTGATAACGCAGTAGAAAAAACTTTTGCCTTGATTGCATTTTCAGGGCTGGAAATGTTGTGTGCCTTTGAAAGAACCATTAAAAAAAATATTAAGCTGACAGACGGAGCCATCTGGCAAAATACTGGCGTAGCTCTGTCAGTGAAGGAGGACTCGATGGCTCTTGGATTTGTTTTTCTGTAACAACCTAAAAGATCAAGTGCCATCAAAAGACTTGAGCAAAATTATGTGCCCATCCTGCAACATGATTATTTTGTTGTGGTGGAGGTTTTTTTGTCTCCAGCTTAGATACTACTAGGTAAATGCAGTCCCTGATATATTTTTGAGATCTAATTTCAAAGTTAAATTTCTAAATTCTGTTAGCCTACTTTATATTCTTTCCCATCCTCCTCTTCCCTCAGTTAGAGGGTTAGCAATGCTGGGATTTACATCAGTTAAAAAAATCAGATACTACAAAGATGGTATAATTTCTCAGTATGAAGTTGTCTTGCTTAGTCAGGAAAGAATATCTCTTGGACAGTTTAAGATCCACTCAAGTGTACCAACATAATTATGCTGGACTTTTATTTTGTCAAATATGTTTACTTGAAGCAAATAATTCGAGATGGAAAAATTTATGCATGGGACCAGGTGTTAGTAGAAACAGTGGAAGTGGTCTGCATATCTAAATAATTTATGGTACTGTTCAACTTTGTATATTTTTATTGGCCTTTGCTTACCCTGCTGTAATTTACAATGCATGTGATTGCTCCTACTGCCCTTTCTTCTTTACACTTCCCACTGTAAAAGAAATAAATATATTAGTAGAAAATAAATGTGAAAAACTTTGGCTCTGTTTGTGGAACCTAATGCAGCAATAAAAGGCATAGGTTATCAAATACTATATCTAAGGATTAAATTCTTCTCAGTGCATTGAAAATTCTGTAATGGTTTGAGCTTCAAAACAGAATCTTTTTTGCCTTGCATTGAAAAATCTTCCGGTCGAAAGTAATTAACCTGAACTTAATATAAACTTCCTCTGATATTTACATGTAAAAGAAAATCTTGAACTTTTTTCTAAATTATTCTTTCTTTCTCTTTTTTTTGTAACAGTCCAATGATGATAATCACACAGAAGATCACTAGCTTGGCATTTGAGATTCATGATGGTAAGATTTCTTTAAACTGTATTTAATTTTCCATACAAAATAAACTTAAGAAAAATTAGTCATGAGCCAATGTGTTACTTTAATTCAGTTTGTGGTTTAGGATAAAATATATTTCTGTATTTCAATTGATTCTGTTGATGTCTACTAATGGAAGTACCAAGAAATGTTGCTCAGATACTACAAAAGCTCTGGAAATGCTTACACTGTACAGAAGATACTCTTATCAGAACCAATGACATTTCTGCAGCCAGTGACCAAAGACCACTGACCTATTTTTGGGCTGGGGTATCGATCCCAAGAGTTAGCTAAATAATTTCCAAATTCAGAGGTCACTGTTGTTGACATACTGGTAGAAAAATGCACCTGCCATTTCAGCTGTTGAGCACCTCTTGATTTAAAATGCTAACTGTTGCCATTATTTGTGCCACGAATACTGATTTTTACAAGACCTTTGTATATGCTTCATTTTGTTTATTATAATTGCACTCACTGCTAACATATCAGTGCGAACAAGGAGGTTATCTAATTATGTTTCTTTTTCTCCTGTCACATTTATCCATCAGCTAAGTGTGTCCTAGTTGTGACAAAAATGAATCCTAATGTTGGTTTTTCATAGGTAGGTTATCTAGATTTTTAGTTACCTCTAAATTCAAAGGAGTAATTTTAATTTTGAGGCTGGAAATATCATCTGTTAAACCCAGCCAATTAGCTTGAATCACTTGGAGCTACAGCTGTCAGTTGAAGATTTGGGAGTCTAGCCCCAGACACCTGGATCAAGCCACCTGTATTTCTGAAATATCTTTAGTGACATTATGTATAGCATTTAATGTATTTTTGTGTCATGTATCCTAGCTTTAGTGCTGTTCGTGTTTCAGTTTTTTCCATTCTTGTTAATTTACCCTGTGTAGAGAAGCCTGTAGGCAGCAACGTTAATGAATATAAAAAGTGGGGAAAACACCTTTTTGTAAGACTTCTTGTATGAATGAAAATAAATAGTGCTGGGCATATCTAATCTGTCAGCGAAGCTGATGTCTAACTTACCGAAAATATATGCGGAAGTATTAGTCTTGCAAGCTATAGTAACTTCAGAGTACAGAGTGCACAAGTTTAGATGAAACAGCTTCTTGTAAAGAAGTAGTAATTCTAGTATCAAAAACAAATGTTTCCTCGTGGTATTATTTTGCTAGGGGAAAGAACAGTTCTTCATTTGCTGAGAATATGCATAAATAGTTGAGTTGTGATATGGGACGAGCATGTGAGTGTTCCTGGCAGTCTTGAAACAAATGTGTCATTTAGTCAGCTCTATTCTCACCTTTAATCACAAACTAAACTAGGTTTGTTGTTTTTTTCCGTGTTTAAATTAATTCAGATAATTTGTGTTTTCCTCCTAAGACTGGTTTATTGTCTGTCTGAATGTCTTGTAGGGTATCATTGAATTCTGACTGTCAATCTTGAAATGTTGTTCCTTGTTGACCTCATACCAGAAAGTCTTTAGAGTCTTGCCAGCTTGTGGGATGCAGCTGATAATATATTGGAAAACTTCTCCCTGGTCGTATTTGCAGTTTAGCAGAGTTCTTGGCTTGAGTTGGATGATCACTGTTGCTGGTAGCACAGTGTGAACATGACTTTCAAGAGTTGATGTGACCAATGTAAATTCAGGAGCAACTGCTGGTCTGGTGTCAGGACATGCTAAGATGTGTGAGGAAACCGAGATTGTATTAAAGTAATGATTTTTAACTGTAGGCAAAACATACCCATCATGAGAAATTAATGAAACAAGTCTGCTGTCAATGGACTTTTGCTAAGTGTACAGAAGTCCATTCTTCCACTGGAAAATACTTTGAGATACACTGATGAGGAGGAGCTAACGTTGATAATCATTATACTAAGTACTATGAGTACTCTAGTCACATCAGCTTGGCTTTATTAATCACCAGTTACTTTATTTACCCCTTCCTCGTTTTTTACCAGTACGTCCAAGGAGACGTAATGAAAATAAACAGCTGAAAGACAGGTGTTGGTGTATTAGAAGATCTTGATAAACTGCAAGACTCTAGCTGTACTTAGGTTGGGTTTGTGGTGAAGGCAAATCTCCTGGACTTGATCTCTTCCTGGGGGTCTGTTCGTTGTGTTCGTCTGGTTACAGTGTTAAGATTTGGACATCTTGGAAAGAACTGGATGTAATTGTGATGGCCACGCACTCCTGTTGCATAGAGAAGTGGGTATGCTTTGTTCCAAGTTGAATACTACTGTGGAATCCCATAAATAAATGACAGTTACCCTAGAAATTGTTACAACCCTGTGCACTTACAGTGGGCTTTTTTTTTTTTTCTTAAGCAGGAGAATTCTATGCAAGTTGTATAGCATTAATTTAAGCTTATTGTATAATAGTGACTTTTCAGAAGGTTGCATGGATCCCAAATTTACACCTGAGTAAATACAGAGTATGCCTTTGGTGTATTCTGATTTACATTTTGAACTTAAGTCTTCTTTCAGCTTCTTGTTACTCTAATGAGCACTGCCAGAAATGAGTACTCAGTATGTTAAGATTTGCTTTGTATTTCTTGCCTATTATCTTTGGCTTCACACGTGTATATTCTAGAGGCAGAAATGTTTTTACACAGTTTGGAGACTGCTCGTGTCCATATTCATTCTTTATGGGAATCATATGATTCTATGATTTAGATTTTATTTGTGCAATGCTTTAGGCTAATGACAAAGTTCAGGGAGAAAAGGAATTTTTTGTACTTCAGATCCTATGTTCTGGAGTACCTTTTTTCAATCAAATTTAAAACTAGAATGTTTTGGAGAAGGTGCATTGCAGTTATTCCAGAAAAAGGAGGCTTGTCTACAGGTGCAGTTTAGAAGGGCTATAAAATAGAGGATTGTACTTGCGTGAGAAATTTCTAGCAAAGAGAGAGTAAAGAAGAGATAACAAGTAAAGAAGCTTTTGCAATTATAAGTTACTAAAAGTTAAGCAGTGGAGAGGAAGAGAGATACTCTCACCGTTTAACTGGTTCTTGCAGTTAGTTCATCCTGCATTCTCCCTTTTTTGGTTATAACCCACTCCTCAGAGCCTCACTAATTTTATTGCAACTCTGTATGAGATTGGGATCTTTACAGGAAAGACTCATATTCAAATCTAACCTCCCTAATCTGTATGCTCTTTGGCAGTTTGTCTTTAATTTCAGTGCTTGATCTTACACAAAGAGTCTCTTCAAATGTTTATATTCATAATCCGTTGAGGTTTGGGAGCTCAGTATGTATTTATTATTAAATCTCCCAAAAGATTTAGCCAGCAAAACTAGGGAATGCGAGGCTTGATATTTGATACTTAAAAGGGGAAAAAAAAATCCCACAGTTTCTTCCAACCTTGTTCTTATTCATTTTCTCTAATTTAAACTAAATAATACATAAAACTTTAAAGAAAAAAAGGACATTTTTAGAAAATGTAATGCCCATTTACTAACCATGAAGTCCAATTGAAATCTTCCAAATTATTTCTTGATATTACTCTATTGCAGTTGTCCATAAAAATGTTTGGCTAGATATAAGTAAGAAACCAGAATCATAACACTCATCTATTCTGTCAGCTGCTTTTTGGTTCTCAGGGGCTTATTTCACGTGATTCCTAACCACAAAAAAATAAATTCTTTGTTCCTGTGCGTACCCTTCTTCTTCATCCCTTAAGCCTTGAGTTTCAGCTCTATAGTTGCTAATTTTTAAATGTGTTTTTCCTGCAATGCTTCTTGTTTTGGTGGTTTGTTTTTTTTCCTAATTATTATTTCCTCCCATGTATCTGGCATGCTCCATTTGTAAAAACAATAGAGTGGACATTGATGCTCATCTGGTGAAGTGCTGCATTTACTGTGAGAAATAAAAGGAGACAGAGTACAGTGAATATGCAACTCCACTGATTTTGTGGTTGTCTTGTATTTATTTTTTTTTTCCTTTTAGTTTGAATAATATATTGGTGAAATACAGTTAAAGGCTAATCATGCACCAATGTTTTAGGTCTCATTTACTGTGCTCCAACAGCAGGCTATTAGGACAATGGCTAGATTATTTTATGCTGGTTTTCCTCATATTGCTATTGCACTATTATAAAGTTGTAAGATTTCCAAGTAGGCTATTAGAGCCTATATTCCCCTGCAAAATAATGCAAGTGTAGTCACTGTCCAGTATGGGCCCTGAGAGGAGGAAAATTTCAATGGATAAATGAATCACATGGAAAATGGGAAGGAGATGAGGAAAAAGAGACAAAGGTGATGTTAGAGAAATTTATATGCAAACACTATATTAGTTGCCATAGTCTTAATTATCTATTGCTACCTGCCTGATCAGGTTGTGGTACTACATCATACACTTGAGAGGTTTTTCAGACAATTCTTTTTTTGTCGTTATTGGGGGGTTTTTATATGTATTTTTAAATTAGAAAGTAAATTTCTTGTTTGCTTGCAGCTAACGAGCAGTCCCATTGAAACTGCAGTACCTGCTAATATGTTAGTACGAATGGTTTTGTTAGCTGTAGAAGTGTTGGAAGTACTGAAGAATGTTTCTTCATTTAGTTGATATGAACATTTCTTTATTTTCAGTTAACTCGATTCATTGCCTTTTCTCAAAGGCAAGTAATTTCCATATTGAGCAGAAAGACACTCCATCTTTCTAAAGGCTTGCAGACAACTTTCATACTCCTCTGCTCTGGCCTAAAGGGTGGACATGTGCATGTACTGAAGCATTGAACAGCTTATGTGTTTTTGTACGTTAGATGTAATACTTTATTTTAAATAAATACCTACACAACCAAAATAGAATTACCAGGCTGAATTGCTGATTGTCATAATGGGACCCCACGGTAAAAGGGAACATACTGTGTTTTGGCCGGCTTTGGCAATTAAGTGGAGTTGTTTGTTGTAGTGAGAGGCAGTCAGTTAAGAATGTTGTTATGTTTATGAAAGTAAAGGTTTTGTAAACAATAATGCTCTTTTCTGATTTCAAGTAGAGATTATTATTATTATGTCTTTTAAAAAGTTTATTTCATAGAATCATAGAATGTTCTGGATTGGAATGAACCTTTAAAGGTCGTCTAGTCCAATCCCCTTGCCATGAACAGGAAAATCTTAGACTAGATCAGGTTGCTCAGAGCCCTCTTCAGCCTGACCCGGAATGTTTCCAGGGATGGGGCGTTTACCACCTCTTTGGGCAACCTGTGGCAGTGTCTCACCATCCTCACTGTGAATTTTTTCTTCCTTATATATCTAGTCCAAATATGCCCTCTTTAAGTTTAAAACCATTGACTGCTAACCGACTGTCTCATGTTATTAGGCCCCCTTTAAGTACTGAAAGGCTGCAATAAGGTCTCAGAACCGTCTTTTCTCCAGGCTGAACAACCCCAACTCTCTCAGCCCTTCTCCACAGGAGAGGTGTTCTAGGTCTCTGATCATTTTTGTGGCCCTTCTCTGGACACGCTCCAACACATCCATGTCTGTCTTGTGCTGAGGTTTGGATGGTTGCTGTAAAAGTATAAGCAAAAGAAAACTCTTGAGACAGAGAAATGTGTGCCTATGTAGACCTAAATACTCTGAAGGATTTTTGATAGGTCATCATGACCCAGTTCCACTTTATAAATGCTGGTATTGCAGCAGAAAAGTTGCAGCTGTTTAATCAAGAATGATGTTTTCTAGTTTCTCTGTTAATTATGTCAGTAGAACTGTCACAGTGTTGTGCTGTGTATTTTTTTTTTTTTTTGATAATTTGATGCTTTCATCTTACATCTTTCCAATTGTCTCTTGATCTTTTTTTTTCCTCTTTAAAAGTGCTCCTCCTTGTGTTGGTAACAGCACGGCTATTACTGTTTCAGTCTCAGTTACCCAGATAGCTTTGATTACAATACATGTCATTAGTGTTTAAAGGTATTACCTTGTATTTCTCTCCTCCTAAGCCTTCAAGTGTTCTGGGCCTGCATTTGTTCTTGCGGTTCTCTAGATATCCAAACTTTGGATTTTTCTTGCTCTTTGTAGTTTCTTTGTAAATTTACTTAGCTGGCATCTGTGTCTGTTTGCTTTTGTTGCTGCCAATGTGACAGAAGCAACAAAAACTATTATTGTCTGTCTTGTTATTATTCTTGAAATATTTGAATAAGGACATGCATTTGGACTCAGCTGGCGATCCGTCTCAGAACCTCAAATTAAAATTTACTGTAATTACAACAGAGCCTGAGATATGATCTCCATATTTAAGAATTATTAATGTAATAATAATTAAGCATGTCTATGCATAAGTCTAAGCGTTATGAATGAGTTACTGATTAGCCAGATTTCGTGCAAATACAAAGGTGGATGTATATAAGCAGATTAACTGCAAAGCTGGGTGGGGCAATGATGGGATTGTAAACATTGCATTATCCTTGTAGGAGAATAGTAGTAGTCATAATATGCTGTAATAAAGCCTATAGGCAGATAATTGGTATGTACCTAAAGGTGTGGTTTTGTTACCATTAGGATGTAATCTCTTGAGAAGGAAGGAAAAGATGCAGCTTCCTCATGGCATAGAGTATAGGGGATAAATTTTGTTACTGATGATTTACACATTCTTTTACTGAGGAAGGAATGTAGGAGTATTTCCTGCTTTACAGATGAGGAAATTGAGTTACATCTGCTGACTGACCAAACAATTTCACCTCTCTAACAGATGTTCGATAAACCCCATTTTCTCTAATCCCCGCTGTGTGATTTGGTAGCAACTAAAAGCTACAGCTATTGTAATAGCCTCCTGCTTTAGGGCAGGAGAAAACAATTCTCATTATCCCCAGAGTAAAGCTTACAGAACTTCCCGAGTTCCCTAGCAGGGGTGTGCTGCTGAAGTGGGGTTTCTTGAAAGGAGGTTGTAGCAAGGTGGAGGTTGGTCTGTCCAACCAAGTAACAAGTGACAGGACAAGAGGAAATGGCCTCAAGTTGTGCCAAGGGAAGTTTAGATTGGATATTAGGAAGAATTTATTTACTGAACGGGTTATCAGGCATTGGAATGGCTTGTCCAGGGAAGTGGTGGAGTCCCCACCCCTAGAGATGTTTAAGAGTTGTGCAGACGTAGTGCTCAGGGATAGGATTTAGTCCAGGGCTTGTCAGTGTTCAGTTGATGATTGGACTCGATCTTAAAGGTATTTTCCAATCTAAGCAATTCTGTGATTCTTCATCCGCAGTGTGTAGTAGGTAGGAAATAGGTATGATTTATGAGGCTTCTGTTCCCATGGGCTACCTAGGAAACATTGAATATATGTGTATTAATTCATTTCATATTAGATAAGCGTCAGCACCATTTCCATATGTATTTTCTATGAATTAAAAAATGTTAACAGTATATTCCTGAAAGCTTTCAAGAGTATGATAGAGGCAGAGATCAATGGTTTCCTTGCTCTTGCGCACTGTGTGAAGATGATAAATGGGCCTTCAAGGCACTGAGAAGACATTTTAAAAAAAAGTAATACAGGGAAAGCCACTGAACTGAACTCAAAGAAGCTGCTGGCTGGAGAGAAATCTTAGTGAGATAGTACGATGCAAGTAAGCCTCCATTAATTTTTCATTTCCCTATGTTTGAGCCAGCAGGTATATTGCTCACCCAGTTATTTAGTCCTTAAGTGACTTCTCATATATACATATATAATGTGAACCCGTTTTAAATATGCTAATTATTTCTTCCTCACCCCTCCAAAAATATAGATCATATTTCAGTGGTTAGATTCTTATATTTCAGATTTGATTTTTTTTTTTTCCTCCTTTTTCATACCACATAAATGATGTGAAATCTTCCTTTTAGCCACTTACTTTTGTATAGTGGCTAGTCTAGCTTTATGCAAGTTTGAGCACACTAGGTGACTGCTTCCCCTTTCTGACTTAAGGATAAGATACTCATATGGAATATAACAGTGAAGGAAGCTCCTGCTCCGCTGCTCTGTACAGGCTACTTCCCTACACTAGTCATGTCATGTGATCTACGTCTATTTATAGGCATCTTTCTGTTAAATTTCTAAGTTTGTGTTACATTAATTTTCACATAGTGATTCCTTCAATCTTAAGGCCTTAAAGTAAAAGGACCTTTCAAAATGTTTCTCCCATGTGTTTTATTCGCTCCTCAACGTAGAAATCTTTGCCGTAGCACCAAGGAGATGTGAAAATGTCATGACGGGAAAGAGAAAATGTCTGCACGAAGTTCAGGGTGACACTTTGTCCTTCGGTTTCTTACCTTGAGTAGGTGTGAATGAGGGTGACTTTCTAATGTAAAGGATCAGGACCAAGGAAGGTATTTTTCCTGGTCATATAGGAAAGAGAAGAGATGGCAAGTTGCTAACCCCTCTGTATTCTCAGCTTTGTTGAAGACAAAGTGCAGTTTTAAAGTCGTAAGTGTATATAGGTCACAGTTCCTCAAGTCACGCGAAGACATCTTCTCTTTAGATAACAAATATTTCCATGAGTCGTAGGATTAAATGAGGTTTGACTTCCCCCCTCCACTCCCTAATCTTTTTTTTTTGTCTTAATCATGAACGATTTTGATATCTAAAAAAATAAAAGTTGACTCCAGTTAAAAATTTCCTCATGCTTGGATCAAATATATGGGCTCCCCTCTGCGGATTTACTGGCATCAAGGGATGAGGTTGGTTGAAGGCAACCTTTCTGTGAGTGGAGGAGGATCTTGTATAGAATCACCTATTTTCATAAAGCACGGTGGGATGGCATATCTGTATTACCCTACTTTTTCATCACACTTAGTTAGAAATTGGCTCTTGAGCTTAGGCACTGCTAGGAAGATAATTCAAGTGGAATTCCATGAACTTCATTTCCTTTAGGAAGATATGCTCATAATTTTTTTTTTTTATTTTTTTTTTTGTAAGCACTTGCAATGGCAAAGAAAGCCTGCAAATGTGAATAGCAGGGAAGGGCTGCACCATGTCCTGATGTCTGAGCCAGTGAGGAGGCTGCAGAAGGAGCTGAAGCAGGGATTTTGGCAAGCAGTGCTGGCTGGCATGAACCAGTGCTGGCTGGCATGAACCAGTGCTGGCTGAATGAAGGAGCTCTGCTTTTTCTGCTCCTCTGGATTAGAGTTATTTTTAATAATTGCAAGTGTTGAAGGTCATATTTTTTACTTTCCTCTGTTATGGATGTACAAATTTTGAAGCCTGTTTTTCGGGGGAGGCCACCAGCATTTCAGAAAGTGCAAGAAGGTAAATTCACCCTTGCTGCTGAACTTAGACTTGGCCTGCCCCTTCTGCTAGCAGGGGCTAGGGCTTCTCGTTAGTGCTCATGAAAAGGACTTCTGCACCCTTTACTGTTGTGCCTGCTTCTCTGGGTCTTGTTTCTAATCTTAACTTGCAGCCTGAAGGTGCTCTTGAGATCTGCCTTAAGTTGTGAATTGCTTAAATCCATCTTGGGCTGCGTTCATACTATACATCAAAAGTGCAGCGACCATTGTAATGTCCCTGGGTTACTGCAATGTTGAAAGGGGTTTGGGGCTTGTCCAATTTCCAGGACTGGGAATAAAGGATTTTTAAATCTGCAGAATTTGAAATTTTAACCTATGTGGAGGAATTGTATTTGTCAACACCCATTACAGACGTTATCAATGCTTTCCTGAAATCTATGTGATTTCAGGTTTAGGCACTCTTGGTTTATCACAGGAGAATTTGTCATGTTGTCAACAGTAAGAAGTGTTTGATGCAACTCCAGCAAAAATATTGTGATGTAATACCTTTGAAATTACTTGAGGGCTTAAGAAATTACAATGCAGCATGAGGCTTGCTCTATAGAGTAAAGAATCTGCTAATTAATGTGTGGGGTTTAGCTTTTTTAAAATATTCCATTTTCCTGTCCTCTTCCCTAGGAATGTTTCGGAAAAATGAAGATTTGACTCCATCACAGAGGTGCTTGGCTGTAAGGTAGGCTTTGAGATATCTCTGAGAGTCTAGCTTTGGAGACTGGCGAGAAGCTGGTATTTTGTGTGCTTTATTAATACTCTGTGGGATTGCTGCAGTTCACATTCAAGACAGAATTTACAAACTCATGTAAAACAGATACATGATTTTTCTATTTGTGGCTTAATTCGTACATCTGTTCTGGAAAATATCACTAAAAGTAGGTTTCATATCTATTTAAGAAAAGCATTTGAAGTTCTATGCAGTCTATGCAAATTAATGCCACATCAGACAGGAGACTAGTAAACATTTAGTACACATATAAAGTAGCTGGTGAATGAACATGCTTGTTTAAATCTGTTTTTCAGTATTTAACTTACCTTCTTCAAGTCTCCTGAATAAAGAAAGGAGAAAATATTATGTTTTCCTGGCCAAAACAGTCTTGACTTCAAACACTTTCCTTAACTGAAATTAGTATCAGTTAACACAAACCTTTGTTTACTGACTCAGTTATTGAAGGGAAAAAAAAAGAAAACAAACAGTTGAGCACTTAGAAGAAGAGAGGGTGTTTCTCTTCCTCAGGCTCAACTTCAGTTAAACACGTGTACTGAGCAAGGAGAGAGTCACCAGGGTTCAGGAGTTTAGTCTGATAATACTCAGTATGGATTGGAGAGAAATACTATGTGTAGCATGTTTTTAGCTGTCATTCCAAAAGACACACAAACTGCTTTTCTATGTATGGTTTTTACTGCAGTTAAAAGTAAGCAGTAACATGGAGTATGACTTTTCCTACTGTGGAAATTCTGTAGAACTAACGTGTTCCATCTCACGAGTTGCTTGTCTTTGAATTGCAGACGCATGCCAAGTCTACTGGAGTATTTAAGTTACAACTGTAATTTCATGGGTATCCTGGCAGGCCCATTATGCTCTTACAAAGACTATATTACTTTCATTGAAGGCAGATCATACCAACTGCAACAGTCTGAAGCAAATGGGAAAGAAGATACAAAATATGAACAAACGGATCCTTCTCCAAATGTAAGATGTACGACTTGCAGTGCTGATGCTTATGTAATCATTGCATGAAAGCTTCGTTTGCGCTCTTCACTTGTAGGCAGAACTTGTGAGCTGTATCTGGAGTTCAGTCATCAACAGGATGGTTCTGTTCAAAAACTTAAATACTTACGGTTTTTTTTAAGGCAGGTTTTCTCCATGGTTTCCGCTCTGGATCTTGTGGATAAAAGCAGATTAAATTGGAGCTTCCTAACAAGCTTATATGGTAAAAGGTCATCCTCAAATTAAAACAGTTCATGCATGTTTCCTTCAGAGCATACACTGTGCATAAAAAAAATAAAAGAAATATCCTGTTAAGGACAAAGTGCACAAGCTGATGAGACTTAAAAGTTCCAGCAAGGTTTTGTGAACATTCTCAAATGTTTTTTCAGTGTCTTCTTGCAGCAAGCAGAAGACATTCATATGTAACAAGTTGAAAACCACTCATAGAAATAGTCTCATTTTTCTTGCTTTCATTTATGCAGAGAGGTATTAAAGTTGGGTGTTGATCTGAAGATACAGTAAAAGAGGTACTAGCCATCACACTGTGGCTTGTAATCCATACAACATATTTCTCCTTTCTTTTTGTTCTGTTAGTGGAAAGCAGATCAAATACATACGGAAGAAAGTCCAGTTCATCATACCTTACAGGAGGTATTGTATGACCTGAATTAAAATCCAAAGCTCGCAAAGCTCGTAACACTTTAAATTTAATCCAATTACCTTAATGCTCAAGGTACTGAATATTATCTTTTCACTCTTTTCATATTCTCTTAAATAGAAGTATATCAAACTTCTAAATTTGTGTGTGCCTAAGATAATTATTACCACGCATAAAAAATGGAATTGCCACAGAGTCGACTGGAACACTTCTTATGAAATGGCTTTTGCTAATTCCAGCATCAGTTCCTTGTTTTCTGCTTATCTTGGGGACCACCAGCTGTTGCTGGAGTAGATGAAGGCACTTCCACATGTAGTTGCTTGTCTCATCCTACCATCTCAAGGTTACCATCCCCACTGCTGGGTTAACAGGGAGTGCTTCCCATTTGGTTGCATCACCTCCAACTACTTCCATCCTTTGAATGTGGGTGAGGACTCTCTGTGTGTTCCATTCTACCCATCTTGTAGGATTGTAGTAACTTTTACCATAGGAGTGTCAACTAGTGGCTGGAGGATGATAACACTTTCAACTGCTCCACAAGTTGTCAAAGCACCTAAGCTCAGGGAAGTGTGCTGTGAAGCCAGTAGGTAGGAGGGGCAAAAGACATAAGAGAGTTCCTTGCATAGATTGGCACCTCATAGTCTGTATAGTCCTCACTGATGTGTTGTGTTAGCAAAAGTGCAGACACTTTTGTCTTTACTGAGCCAAAACAATGCTTAAAAAGGCAACACATCTTATTTACTACAGTTCTATTTCTGTAGGAGAATATTATGTAGTAAAATTTTTTACCAATAAATGGAACTAACCAAATCTGGCAGTATTAATACTTCTGGACATGCATCTACTGATTGCCTGGTAGGACTTCCTAGCTTTTGACCACATAATATTGCTAGTAATCTGAACAAAGCCAATAGAAATAAATGTAAACCTATGATGGATTCTTCTTTCAGGTAAGTGGTTTTCCTTAAAGTGAATTGCTCTTAAGATGCTTGAAACTTTTTGCAATTTATGCTGCATTAGCTTTTGACAGAAAAATAAAGAGAAGCTGTCTATGTTGTTGATACTTCATTTCCCAACTGGTGTTAGAGAAATCTGGCTGCATTTTATAACACCAGTGAATATTGTGTGCTTTTGGGGAAATATGTATGATATAATTTTACTGCATTTGCTGCATCACTGAAAATTATTCGTTGTCTTGTTCTAGAAGGTTTAAATACCATTAACTTCATACTAATACTTTTAATTTGTTCCTTGGTTCTCATGTTATTATTTAAAGAAGAACAAATTGTTAGGTAACTCAAAAAAATAAACATAATGGAGATCAGCAAATGTTAATATAGTAAATTAGAGAAGAAAAATCCTTTAGCTGAGTTACAGCAAGTTTCATTTCTTGTTAAATATAATTACATAACCAAAGTTTTTCATGCCAGCCTCCTCCCTATACTGTGGTGACTGCATGATGGTAACTTGATTTAGTATTTTTGCCGTGTTAACTGCATGTTAAATGAATCAAATCAACATATTAAAATTTATTACTTATATCCCTCCTATTGTGCCTTTTTGCAAGCTATCAATTGTTGGTGCTTAAAGTGGTGTCACCTCTCAGAAATTAATATCTGTCTTTGTAAGTTTCTTTTTATTATGGCTACCCTTAAAATACAAGATTCTGGTCAGCAGATACCTGCTTTCTTGCTTATATTGCAGACTCTTTGTACATGTTATAAAGTTCTTGCTTAATTGCCTATAGTTTTTACCTGAGGTGCTAAACGCCTCAAAATAATATGCTTTAGTATAGTTCAATATTACATTGAGATCCTTAATGATTCTTTATCAACTAAGAACAAGTTCATTCAAATAAAAGTTTTAAAGATCCTTTCCTACTTTTTTTATATATTATACATGTTTATACAGTAATATATTTATAAAAATCCTGAGCTCAATGAGCGTTTTACCTTTATTGCTTTAAATAGGAAGCTGTTCCTGAACTTCTTTCTCTGATTAGGTATCTAGCTTTCAACCTAATTATATTCCCAGCTAATTTATGCATGTTTGTTTGATCCTGGCACTATCTTTTAGCTGAAGTATCTTTTTCCATTCCCTGTGTTGACCGTATTTGACATCTTTATACAGGTATGCACAGTTTTGGTTCATCAAAACTAAATGAGCCAGACCTTCCTACCTTTTTGTTTCAAAATAAATTGTATGCTCTACTTCATATGAGATCAAAGTTATCCTGCAGCTTGTGGTCGTTTAACTCCTTACTAGAACAGTTATTTTGATATGTTGAAAACTTTCCAGAGAGAAATTAAACTCGAGCTTTAAAATGAGTTACTTCCTCTTTGTTAAAATTGACCAACCCTCCTGTGAATGTGCAATCCAGTCATTACCTATTTATGCCTTGGCAAAGAAGCTTATATCAATCACCTTGTTAATTCAGCAATAGGAAGTAAATTAATGTTTTACCAAATGCATTTCTGTAGATAATTGAAGAACAGATTATTTTGGTGTCAGGTGAGGACTTTTATTTCTGTGTAAATATATTCAAGACTTGAGACAAGCCTCAGGCTGTAGTTCAATACTAGTTTAATGCATAGTTTAGGACAACTGAACTATAACCTCTCACTGAATGTGGTAGATCCTGGCTTGGGTTCTGGGTCCTTTGCTTCTTCGCCTAGCAGTTCTAACTGGCATTGCACTGCCTTGTGGTCTAATTCAGATCATTTGATCCGGGCTAAAACTAACTTGTCATTAAAAAAAACCCCTCAAAACACTTCCCACAACACCACACTCTTCCCACCCCTACCCCAAAAACACTTACCCCAAAACACCAAAGTCTAGTATTTCACCTAATTTGTTTCTTTAATCTGACTCACTAGAAGACATAAGAGCAAAATTTTGCAGCCAAGGTGAGGAGACAGGGCAGGACCGCTTCTTGGCTTTGCGGCCTCTGCTTGGATTGTCCTTCAGAAACTCTACTTGAACCAGTCCTCAAACCACAGCTCCAAGCCTTAGTAGAGGCTGGAGATGATCTTCATCACTGTTTGCTAAGGCCACTGATATCCCTGATACTGATCCCTGTAAGCAGTACCAGCATGCTTGATTGGGGTTCTGGGATTTGTAGCTATTAAGTGAAGTGGTATAATTTTTTTAAAAAGAGAAATGTCATGCTGTTTCTTCATGTAGTTATGCTTGTCCCCACACCTAAATGATGCCACTAAAAGAAATTGTAGAAATATGTTATTTAAATAATAAATTAAACCAGGGTTTTTTTATATCCTTCCACAATATTTTTTCTACAACCGCAAATTCAAAATTGCAGTTTATTTTTTAAAAGTACAGCTTATGGCAGAGCCCTGTAGGAGTTCCTTTTTTTTTTCTGAAGAAGAATTTTGTTGAAATTGATGCTTTTCCTTGAAAGAACGGCTTTCACCTCCACAATTTAATTAAAAACCTTCAAAGGAGTACTAAGCATATTTTGGGTTGAATAGGCAGATTAATGATTTCTATTTACCAAAATAAAAACTGTTAAATAGCAGCACTGGCAATAAGGAGACCTTTAAGAAGAGATAACATGCTTCTAAGTTGCCAAAATGTATTTTGAAACTTTGTAAAGATCTCCAGATGGAAAACACACCTTTTATATGTTTATGCTTATATTTTACATTGCATGTTAATGTTATCAGCCTGATACTGTTTCTCTTACTAAATTGAACATGACTTTTAATTATGGTTTAGGCCGTGAAGTTAAGTCCTTCAGCTGTCTTAAGAACTTTGGGGTGATGCCCACTGCTATTTACAGAGATCTAACTTTCGCATGTATCATTTATTGCATAGCAAAATTTAAAAATTCATTAGCATTAATAATAACTGATTTTATGAACATTTGTTTCTAATTAAGTTCTTGAAGAAGTTAAGCCAACTGCTCTGGCAAAGACAGAGATAGATTAAAACCCCCACCTTTAGGATATTGATGCCCTTTACTTTGAACTCTTGTAATAGAGTAAAATATTAAAATGAAGTTTGTTAGAAAACAAGTAGAAAAAAATAACTGTCAGCTTTAGCTGTTAGCAGATAGTTGGCTCCTGTATTACCCAGTTGGTTTGTTTAATTAGCTGGGTTTTCTGATCCTGTCCAAAATACCTTCTGAGATGAGCCGCATGAAATATATGCAATATCCAAAGTTACCCTCACTGTTTTACAGCTTTTCCAAGTTTAACTTTTTATCAGGTTGTATCACCTCTTACATCTGGGTGACTGGGTGAATCTTTGATACTGTGCGTCTTGCAGAAATCAGTGGTTTCATTTGGGCTCCATTCTGTATCTTGGAACAGAATTACTCTTTATTTTCAAACTAGGTATGTGAAGCTGCACTCTAATTGAAGCAGGATGTTATCTTTCCAAGTTTAAGCAGGTATACTGGAAGCAGGGTGGGCAGAAAAAGAATTCTAGCTATCTTTTTGTTCTGATGTTTCACAGAAAAATAGCGAGCGTAGTTTTTTACCAAGTTTAGTGTCTGTAGAATTGTAAATTAAAGCTTTAATGCTTAAATTTAATTATCAAGGTTACTTACAATCAAAGCGTGAAAATTACATATTAAGTGAACTAGCTCTCAAACATCTTTTGTAGGTGCTTGACTACTATGTTACTTTAGGAACTTTCCCAGAATGCAGTATCTACCCTTGGGATGTGGATCAGACTAGTGACATAAAGCCATCAATGTTATGCATTATTGCTCTGTGTGTTTTATAATAAACCTTAGAAATATTTTCATAAAATTACATACTCTTTAGTGTGGTGTTTATAGCAAAACTAAATTTTGAGAAAATCTGAGTTCAGGTCCTACCTAAACAATATACTTTTACATGTCTATGAGCATATTATTTGAGCCCTAGAGCCTGATCACTCTAGATGGGAAAACAGGGCTATACAGAACGGAGGTAATTTGGCTGAAAATGTGTCAATTATTTGAGAATTTTAGTTGCTTTAGAATTTAGATATTGTAATAATCTAACAGAGATTATTGAGATATTGAATTGAGCAGCAGTTGAACACTTGCATTATGAACTGAAGCTTCAGCATTGCTTTTGGAATTTCTGCAATAATTGTACTCATTTTGTCCTAGATTATACACTTTGTGTTATGATGTCTTAACAAATTAGCTGCTTCAGTAAGTTAACAATCAGATAAGAAAAGAAATGGAGTTGCAAAAGGTGCTTCTATTATTGAAAGGGTTTTTGGAGCCTCGCTATAGTCAGGTTGGATTTGCTGGGTTTGCCAGAAGCAGCGATGCTCACAACTTAACACTATTCCTTGAGCCTCTACAAAATGTTACCAACTATTTTAATCTTTGTTTTGAGAAGATTAGCAAGAAGTGAAGTTTACAAAGTCTCAAATCTTGAATTTTTCAGATAGCTGTGGCACAGAAACTCTTAATCTGTGGGCTGTCCTTACTCTTCCACATGACTATTACAAAAACTTTGCCAGTGGAATACAACATTGATGATAACTTCAGAGCTACAGCATCATGGCCTGTAAGGTTTTTCTACCTGTATGTGTCTCTTATGGCTGCCAGACCCAAGTATTATTTTGCATGGACTTTAGGTAAGTATAAATATTTAAAAAATAACAGAAAGCATATGTATTGAGTTTCATTTGATATGCTGCACACTATACATGTATTAAAAAGTGACAGTGCCCTCTTGAGGCCTTAGGAAAACTTTATTACATTTAAGCATTAGGAGATCCTGTCAAAGAATATTGAATGGTATCTCTCTTTTTTTTGAGAAACAAAACTTAAATCCATAAATCTAGTCTTGTGACTGTTGCGAACGAAATCGTAGTCTCCTGAACAAATCTGAATGAAGTATAAGCTTTTTTTGGAAAGTGATAGTGGTTTAATGAACAAGGACTTTTATGACTTTAAAAAAATGTTGTAAATCTAGTCTGATATTTGTTTTGATTTTTTGATGCCTTGCCTTTTGGCATATCTGAAACATTATTCTAAACCTCGTTCTGTGGTTAGTTATCAGTAATTTGCTTGAAGTTCTTGAAGCATGAAGGAAAATGAATATACTGAAATTGAGATATGTCATTGTGTTGTTAATAGCAGATGGCATTCATAGTAGTATTTTCAGAATTTGTTGGGAGGAACTTCGATTTTAGTCTTTGTTTACTAAAAGTTCTAATGACTGACAGGATAACAGCCATAGTCACTCATTTGAGACATTGAACAGTACAGTTTAAAGAACGTTTTGCTTTTCACTTCACATTATTTGTAAAAAACCCCACATACAACAGCAAAATGCTCTATTTATGTAAGCTGACATCTTGGAAATGGCTCACAAAACATATTTCATCATCTTCCTCCTCCTCTCCAGTTTTACATATTTGTATCATAATTTTTTTGAGAGAGAATCTGTGGGAAACAATGCAATAAAGAAAGCTTTAGTGTCGCAGAGCAGCATGACTCATTTACAGCTGCTGGTTTCATTCCTGGTCAATGAATGAAGTGCTTTCAGCTTGTCTGGATATAGTAATTCTGGGACTTCTTGTGGAATGAAATAATTTTGAATATTGTACTCTTATGCACCAATATCGTCATCTGTAAAGAGTAGGAGTCAGCTGAAAAATGAATAATGTGTGTTGTTTTTTTTTTTTCCCTGTAATACTTCAGATGAATTTTTCTTTATGTTCTGGCGAGCAGTGTAGAGCTAGCATTCTTTTTGGTAAAATACTGAAGAAAATAAACTATATTAACTTTTAGTTGGCTAAATGGATTTTTTACTTTTTTTTTTTACCTTCTTGCTTCTGCTTTATGTCATCTAAACCTGTGATGGTGTGAGTAGAATGTGAGGGGTCCTTAATGGTTTTACTGGATGTTATGCTTTTAAGCTGTACATTAGTATCCTTTATACTTAAGAAAAAAAAAATGTTAATAAAATGAATTATTTAAAATGAATACATACTAAAATGCTAGTTAATAGAATGAGTACTTTGTACTCTTTGTTCTCTAGCTAGCAAGAGATTATGGAGTTTGTATCTCAGCTCTTTCTGATTGAGCATAAAATCATTGTCTAATGTTTGAACTCGACATCAGTGATAATCAGATAGCAGCAAATTTTGTTCTTTCAAGGATATTTTCTGTAATTGTTTTGATAAAGAAATAAAAATATTCTAAATTACCCTATATTAAATCGAATGTCACAAAACCTTCTTTCAGACTGGTAGCTAACTGGAGAAACTGAACTTCAGGAAAGGAACTGTTCAAGTGTTTAATTGTTTCTTTTACTTTTCAAATTCACTGGATTAATACCCTTGAAGAAGTTATTGAGGAAAAAGGAAAATGGAAAAGATACTATTTTCTCTTACATGGCACTACTGTATGAAGTAAAGTCTTTGTAATATGGTCATAAAAACTGAGCAACTTCTCTTGCCTTGCTAGTTGTAATTTAAAAGGTGACAATCTAATTACAGTGTCTTAGATGAATTCTGAGCTAACAGAGAGGGCTCATGCCCTGTAACTAGAAGACTAGATCCCTATTCCTTCTGCAGAGCCTTGTGCCTACCTCACTTCAGACTCCTTTGAACTGGCTTTCAGGAGCTGGCATTCCTCTCCCCATGGTCACTTATTTATCCACATAAGTGGCTATGTGGTTGGGTTCATTCCTCATGGATGTGTGTCCACATTTGGGTACCTGCAACCAATCACCTGGCTCAACAGAGGCAATATTTGGAAAAAAATCCATTTCCTTCTAAGTGGCTGTCCTAATTTGAGAAGTACGAGTGAGGAGATTTTAATGTGTGAGCTGACCAAGCTGATGCAACGGTGACTGAAAGTGACTGGCAGTATTCAGACTGAGAACTCTTGTATTTTCCTGATATAGTATTCCTTATATAGTCCAGATGATGGTAGCAGCTTTTTCTCCTAGGGAAAAAATACTTGCTTTGAACTATTTGACCTTTGACATTCAGAAGTGTTGCTAGAAGTGGCCACGTGCCATTAGTGGAAGTCTGACAAACTCTGCATCCATTAGTAAATTAATTTTATTCTACCAGATTTGCATGGCTCTGTGGTGCTGTGGCTGTGCACCTGCTTCAAGTGAACCGTGCCATTTTATCTTTATGCTCTAAACATCACTGCTGCTGCATAATGAAGACTAAAGACACGCATCTGAGCGTTCTGCTGCTATCTCAAACCATTACAACCAGCCACTGTTTCGTAGTCTGGATGCAATTCATTGAGTTTGATCTTCTGTCATGTTGGCCGAGCAAGCCTGAGTAGGTGGTCGGAGAGAGGGGACATCTGTACTGTGAAGTAGATAGTGCTGCTTTTCATTCTTTCTCTTTTACAGGTTTGAATTGAAAGCTGGTGTGTTGCTTGGATTATTTTCTGTTTGTTCAAGTGTCTAATACAGTGATCCTCAGTATTTTAAGAAGATAAATATGTAGCCTTTAAAATGTGATGCGTATTTTGAACAAACTGCATGTTGTGTGATGCACAATTTGTAATACAAGCAGTTTATGATTAATTTGTTTGGTTTTGTTTCATTACAGCAGATGCAATTAATAATGCAGCAGGGTTTGGATTTAGAGGCTATGATAAAAATGGAGTTACGCGTTGGGATCTAATATCAAATCTGAGAATCCAGCAAATAGAGGTTTGTTTCTTGCTCTTTCCAATAAAATGCGTACCCATGTAGGTAGTTGCTTGTATTTTCAGTAACTTCTCCTACACATTTTATTCCTCAAGATAGTGAATATTTTATGTCAGAAATGTGTTCACACCCCTAGGAAAGAATGAAAAATAGTCTGTTTTGAATATATTCTACTTATCACTTGACTTCCATAATGTTTTGTGGTTATAAGTAAGTACCTTATTCAGCTCATCACAAAGTCAGGGCTTTTAAAAATAATTTCTATGTCAGAATTTTGATATGTTTTGTAACACTTTACTGTTATGGAAATAATTAATTTGTTTTCACTTTACAGTTTTCCACAAGTTTCAAGATGTTTCTTGATAACTGGAACATCCAAACAGCTCTTTGGCTTAAAAGGTATTTATTTCTTGAAGGAAAACTCTTCTCCACTGAAGTTTCTTAGATGATTATTTGTTTGAAGATAATTTAACATTTAAAGATAAACTGCAATTGTTTAGCAACCCCATCACTTGTTTAGCAACAGCACAGAACATTCTTCTTGTGATACTTGAATTAATAAAGCCTCTGAACTTAAGGCTTCTCTATTAGTGTAAACTATGCAGGTTATGATAGAAACTGCTTTTTTTTCACTGGTCATAGGGAACCTAAAGCTATTATTCTGTGAGGGTGTCTCTCTTTTTTTCTCTCTTAGCATTCAAAGCAGTGCGTGTTGCTGAGAGCAGCAGGCAAAATGCACATCTTAGCCTTTGGGAGTTCTGCATTATTTTTAGCTGCACAGTGATACAGGAACTTCCATACATTCTGTGAGAGAACTTTCTGTGCTCCTTCCATAATGAGTGCATGGCAAATATCAAACTCTCCAATGTGCTATCAACAAAAACTGCAAATGAATATCCCTCAGATGCACTTTTTTCTTAGTCTGGGAGACAGGTATAGTGCTCAGTGAACTACGTAATTCTGCTTTTACTAATTGCTTGTGGTAACTCGAAAGTAAAGAAGTGTTCTTGAGGGTGGTGTTTCTCTTCTCCCAGTCTCTATTTGGTTCATCTTTTATCAATAGATGCAAGTTTAACCGAGACCCCTATCGGGATCACTCAGAGGACTTTATCTCTTATTCTAGGATGGATGGCAACAGGATGTTTCTTCTGTCGAGTTTCTTTATAGTGTATTCTATTTATTCCATTATTTTTTTTCTCTAAATATTACAAGTGGAATTTTATGTGATTATTCTAGTTGGGTCAATAGACAATAGAATCTATTGCTAGGACAGTCAGCAAGGAAGAATTGCATGCTTGCAGGTATTGAAATGCATAATTGAACAAAGCATATAAGCTATTTTAAAGTGTTTTGATTTAGTTAGAGAGCATAAGTTTATCAATATTAAAACTTAATAGGAAAAGGTAGTGTTTCAGCAAACTTCAGATCTCCTAAATGGAATGATCTTAAACAAAAACTCCTTTTAGTGAAGAAGAGTAACATTTCTGCTAAGAATTGAAAGAAAAAATGCAAATCAATTGTTCACGGTGGCATTAAAAGAAGATGTGGAAAAATTAAACTATATCCTTTAATGAATATTTTCAAGAACAATTGTAGAAGAATTTTTGAGGGTAATCTAAATCCATATTGATTCTGCCACAATGAAAGGGAGAAGGGTGGATTTTTTTTCTTAGCTTTTTTTCAAGTAAAAAACTGTTCTAATGATTATATATAAGGACCATAAATAGTGATACAGAATATATATTACTAACCATTTAGTTAGTTGCAGGGCTACAGCAGTTTGAATAGAGAACAAGCTCATGTATTACTTTAAGCATCCACTTTTAATACTTCACATGTTTACCATTTATCGAAGTACGTAAAAACTTAGCTGTTTATCTCTGGGACACGTTAAGAACAGTGTGTCCAGCGGGTTGAGGAAGGTTCTCCTCCTCCTCTGCTCTGCCCTTGTGAGACCACATCTGGTTATTGTGTCCAGTTCTGGGCTCCCCAGTTTAAGAGCGACAGGGAAATACTAGAGAGAGTCCGACAGAGGGTTGCGAAGATGATTAAGGAACTGGAACATCTCTCCTATGAGGAAAGGCTGAGAGACCTGGGACTATTTAGTCTGGAGAAGAGAAGACTGAGAGGGGATCTTACAAATCTGAAGGGTAAATGTAAAGTATAAGGGGCCAGTCTATTTTCAGTGGTGCTCTGTGATGGAACGAGGGGCAGTGGTCACAAACTGGAACACAGGAATTTCACCTCAGCATGAGCAAAAACTTCTTTACTGTGAAAGTGATGGAGCCTGGAACAGGCTGCCCAGAGAAGTTTTGTGGACTCTATTTCTCTAGAGACTTTAAAAACCCACCTGGATATGTTCCTGCATGGCCTGCCCTGGGTGATCCTGCTCCGGCAAGGGGGTCGGACTCAATGATTTCCAGAGGTCCCTTCCAACCCCTATGATTCTATCTCACATGAAATACTAGACATTAGCATTTGTTCTGTTCTTTTCTGATATTCTCTAAAGAGAAACCGAAGCATCAGAATTACAGGACTCTGTGTGTAAAAGCAAACTCCTTGTAAAAACACAGTTAACAGATTTACAGATCATAAAGAAGTTTAATAAACAATTAATGTAGATCACAAAATGTAGATCTCCCTCCATCTGTTCATTCTTTTTTCCAAATAAAACATCTAACTCCATTTGTCTTTGGTCATGTTCACAAAACCTCTGTGGTTCTTGTTGCTCTTTTCTGACATCTTTCCAAACTTCCTGTAACCTTACAGTGGATGTAATACTTCTGTGAAGACCTCTGAGATCTTTCCCTGGCTTGTTACAGGCAGAGTTGAATGATTTGAGTGGATTAATTACCCTTATTTTCTCTAATACATCAGTGTTACGTCTATCTTTTTTTTCAGCAGAAATCTACTGTTGATTCCTGCTCGGCTGACACTCAGTGTTTCCTACTGTTGATTCATGTTCAGACTCAGCTACAAATTTTCAGTAATGTTATAGGAGTGGGTACTATTTTGTATCTTCCACTTTTCTTATTAGATGTTCTATACTTTGGGCTTCATCTTGTTGATTTCAAAACATCATTCAAGTCTTCCAAGATCATTTTGGATTCTAGTGCTCTATCTGCGAAGAAAATGAAGCAAATCTTGTCCACCTCACCTCCCACCCCAAAAAAGGTGGAAAAACTAGTTCTCAGTCTGCCACGCAAGCTAGTAATGAATTTATAGAACCAGACCAAAGGCAGTACCTTGCTAAAAAGTTGGTGCATCTTTCCGCTTCTAGAGCAACTTATGGATAAGATAACCTGAACCACACGTATTTGAATAGATTTTCTCAATTTCTTCTGATGACCATATGTCCTTGGTTTGCTTTTAGGAATTGTCAAGTGAAGCATTTCAACACGATATAGAGTTGACAGATCCATGGAGGAGTTTAAGCTTACTTTTTTACTCTTTGAAATTGAAGCCTTATGATTTTTTCTGGTGTATATATTACCTGACTTTCATTGATACAGCTGAAATTTGGTTAGTTAATTTGGTTAGTTTTGTTAGGTCCTGAATGCTTTGCAGGGGAAAATTTGCTTAAAGTAGCTTAAACCAAATAAAGGTTAAAGCCATTTATAAATTTATTAATGAGATATAATTAACCACCAGTCAGGGAAATATATGTTCAAAATTAATATTAGTGCTAGAACAGTTAATATTTTGTATGTGTTTAGTGTTCTAATTTAATAAACACTTCTAAATGCTCTTCTGTAATGAATCCCAAGGATTTAAGGGCATGTGATGATAGGACAAGGGGCAATGGTTTTAAACTAGAGCAGGGTAGATTTAGATTAGACATTAGGAAGAAGCTCTTCACTAGGAGCGTGGTGAGACACTGGAATGGGTTGCCCACAGAAGCTGTGGATGCCTCATCCCTGGAAGTGTTTAAGACCAGGCTGGATGAAGCGTTGAGCAACCTGGTCTAGTGGGAGGTGTCCCTGCCCATGGCAGGGGGGTTGGAACTCGATGATCTTTAAGCTCCCTTCCAATTCAAGCCATTCTATAATTCTATGATGATTTTATGATTTCTGTGAATTAAAAAAGCGCACATGAACGCACATGGTTATATGCAAACCGCGCCTCCACTCCCAAGGACCTGTGGGTTACAAAACCACACGTCCTTCTGGAAGCCTGAGCCCTCTACTTGCACACACTGCCTGTGGTTGATGTGGGCGCTCCACCTCTCTGTGAACCTGCTGAGGCACCTGCCAATTAGAAAAGTATGCCGTGAGTTCCCGTGCATGTGGCTGCAGGGATGAGATACTGCTCCCTGTGTACTGCATATTGCTCTGGCAGGAAACTCGGTGTCTACCAGGGAGGGTGCCCTGTCTTGGCCGAGACAGAGGTTATGATGCTGTTGAGGCAACTTCTGGCGGTCTCAAACCAGGTTTTGATGATGTATTTTGCTCCAAGATGTCTCCCTGACTTGTTACAAATTTTCCTAATGCTTTTACTTTCTAGGCTGACAGATTCTTTGTCTCAAAAATCTCTTTGAAATTCCCGGGTTGTTGTTTAGTCTGGCCAGTGTTGCTTTCCTCCTTAAGGTGATCTATCTTAGGCAAATGTGCTCAGATAGCTTTTTGTATTACACACATGTGCACCTGCACCCTACTTAGCCCCATGTGCCCATCTTAATGGCCATTGTTAACAAAGCCCTTTGGCAAGGGGAGGGGGTTGTGCTGGAACCCCACACTGAAGGACTTGTGAGATAAAACTTACAACATCTATTTGACTGGAATAAACTAAAGGAGCAAAATAGACTTTTGATCTTTCCCTCTTCACATCCTGTCTTTTTACCTTCTGCTCTTTAACGCTGACTGCATCATTTGGTGCTGACAATCTTTTGTATATGTGGACATTGTAGTAAAGTAGCTACATTAGTAGTGACTGTTCCAGCCCTCTGTATCATTATCTCGTCTCTGAATAACGGTTGTGCATTCTCTTCTCTTTCTGTTACTTGCTATGTGTTTATAAAACGTTTTTACGTATTGGTGTCTATGGCCTTTTTTAGTTAAAACTCATTTTTGTATGTTAACCTTAGATTTGTGTTCATGCTCGTGCTATTTATTTTTGCTTCATGTTAGTGTGTATCTGTTTCCATATTTCCTATTGCTTTTTTGGTTTTCAGATCATTAAAGAACTCTTGATGAAGCCATATCAGGACCTTACCATGTTTCCTATCATTCTTCCACATCATGATGGTTTGTCATTCTGTCATTTAATGTTGTCTTCTAGAAACTATATTTCTTGGATTCCTTTTTCCCTTCTTTCTACAATTCCTTATTGTAGGACTTTGCCTAAAAATTTAGAGTCTCAATTTTTAAATTGCAGGATTCAGCATTCTCCTTATTTGAAATTCTCGCATCCCTGGAGCCACTAATTATAATTTTGTTGTCATGCTTACCTAATTGTCCTACACAGACACATTTTCAACTGTAGTCCCTTACTCAAAATTGAAGGTAGTTGTTGTTTATCCCCTTCTCCTGTAAGCTGCTTTCTTTTCATGAAAAATATGTATGTGACTCATCGCAAGAGTTTGCAGGGTGGTCTGTGCCTTCCAGTGTAGCTTTTCAAACATTCTTGGATGGCTCAAGATGCCTTATTGACATCAACACCTGTCTTTGGATCCTTGCGGATTACTTCATTATAAATAAGTACCATATGTGATGGCACTGAGCATAGGTTAGCACCGAGGGGTTAAATCAGGAGCTGTGAATAGCTGTAAGTATTTTCTATAAGTCACAATATAGTGACAAGATTATCAAATAACAGCAAACTGCAGGTGCATTGCAAATTATGTGTTGGAGATGAAACTGCTAAAAGTATAAATGTATAAATGATAACTGGAAAGATTGTTGGTGATTTGTCTCATGTCATTTATCTTGACTTGTCTTTGACTTGCTAGAGTGTGCTACGAGCGAGCCACTTTCACCCCAACGATCCAAACCTTCATCCTTTCTGCCATCTGGCATGGAGTTTACCCAGGATATTATTTAACATTTTTAACAGGAGTACTAATGACACTAGCAGCACGAGCTGTAAGTACCAACCAAGTATCTTCTTAAATAATAGTAAGTTTCGTAAAAGAAAACGTTCTGTAGTCCATAGATGTGCTTTACAGTTGATACACATCTGTCTGATAGTAGCATTTACTTTTGTTAATTATGAGAGCCATGGGAATGATGAATTATGAGGAGGGACTGATCCGTGGAAACAAGCAAGACTGTAACAGCCTATAACATCTTTGTACCATGTCTTTTGTGGAAGCTCTTCCTCTGCATTGATGTACTGTGTATTACTATGCCATGCTGAACAGAATGAAGTTATCTAGGATGATGATGAAAAAACTTTCTGATAATGAAACAGTGATAAGTAGCTTAAAATCTGGGGGTTGGTGCTCTAAGTTTATAGACTCTGCCCTCCCTAATTTCTGTCAAGTACTATTGTAAAGATGGTAACTAATGAATGCTCCCTCTCAACCAGCAGATAGAAATCTGTAGTGCAGTTACTCTTCAAAACTGGGCAGTCATCACTGCAGTCACATTAACAAGCTTTTGCAGCTGTTACTCAGAACCATGTGGAACCAGCAAATCTGCCAAGAAAACTCTCACAGTTGTGCTTGATAAAGCTGTGTAAGAGCAGAGTTACTCGATGGGGAAGAAGAACAAACAAATTAGATGTCAGCTCAGAGCAGTATAACAGATCACTTTTCTGTTGGAAGAACCAGGAGAACAAGAAATGAAGCAGACAGCCCTTTGTGGCTATAGTAGCTAAGGGAAGATGATACTTCAGATTTAGTTTGTTACTAACAGCAATAAAACTTATGCTCCTCCTCTTTCTTCACAAAGATGTAGATACAGTCCTTGTTTGACAGAACTGACTCCTTTATTTACAATAGGTATAGCTCCCTCACAGTGAACTTTTTACATTTATCAGCCAGTGGCTGGTGCAAACTCCAAGGTTCAGGGACAATGCACAAGTAGAAGTTGTTGTGTTCTCTCAGTAAGGAGTCCAGTAAATCAGAGTGCTCACTGCACTTCATCCTGGGCTTTGCTAGTAAGCTGCCTTGTAGTCACATTTTGTATGTATTGATCAATAGGCTACTAAATAAGTATTCTGAGTTTCTGTTTTAACAGGTACTTAATATTAACTGTTAAGATACGTTAGAGGTACTTTGGTGTGTTTATTATTTAACTCTACTAGACTTTAACTGCAAAGTTTGGGAGCTCTGTTGCACACTTTCTTCTCCTGCCATGCCTAAGCATATATTCAACTCTGTTTACTCCCTTTAACCATCACACTTTTCATAATCAGGTGATTACTAGAAGCAATTTTAGATTTATCTTAAAAGTCATGTTTTAAGTTCTAAAATACTAGATTTTTCTACAGGAAGTTCTGTGAAACTTCATCCAAGTTTTACAGAACTCGGGAACAAGTCATTGCAAATGACCATAGGAGAAAACTGGGTAGAGATGGCAGGGTGAAGGGTATGTGGCTACAATTAGCTCTATTTTACTTAGTTTAACAACTAAACAAAGGCTGAATGGGAATGTAGTATCTACAGGGGAATTTTGGGTAAGAAGAACAAGAAGGGTAAAAAAGGTTTTTAATGTAAAGAATGAAATCAGCAGGAGCTAGCCTTGAATATGTTCTCTAGAACCAAGAGTTCTACAGAAACTGGAGGCTGAAGAAGCTAAACTGTGCGCTTTGGTGTGCAGCTTTTCAGAGAGGACTACCTCAGTGCAGATGACTGGAAGGTGGCAACTGTGGTACCAAGCTACACAAAGGCTGCATTGAGCCCATCTTGGCTTGTCAGCAAATAGGAGTGTGAGCAATTACAGTTCAGTCAAAGGAAGGAGGGGCAAAGATCTACCTATGTCTTCTTTAATTATAGGCTTAAATAAAACTGAACCCAAACCTGTCTGGATTTTGGATTTTTTTTTTTTTTTAAATACCTTTGGTATTCCATTGTTTGAACAGAATTTTATGAACAAAAAAAGACTCAGCATAGAAAAGTGAATCATTCTATAATAGTCCCACTTGATATTGGTCATTATTAAGACTCCTAAAGTATGTAATTAGAACTGATATTTTGTATATTCTGATTTGTAACCTACTTGTTCTGAAATATATCTTCTTAGCAAGTATGTGAAAATGACTTACTGTATAGAAGCTTTCCACAGAAGCATTCTGGCTTTTGTTTACTCCAAGACTCTATATTTACAAAATGACTTGATAGAATAGAATGTCTACCTCATTCAGACAAGCAATCCAAAGTTGTCTTGGATTTAGAGGGGAATTCATTTACTTAAATTCTCCTTAAATTCTTAGATACTTAAATTCTTGTGCTGGATGAAGTGCATTGTCCTAAAAAGCAGGGAGTTTGAACTGACTCCTAATGAAGCTGATGGGCATTTTGAATAGTTCAAAGGTTTGACCAAACTGTAGCATGCAAATCAATCCGATCAACTTTGTGGAAGTGCAACAAACTCTGTACAGTAAGATAGCTCTCACAGTTTATTCTTAAGCTAACTTTTTATTGTCTGCTTTTTCAGATAAGAAACAATATCAGACACTATTTTGTTCAATCTCCTGCTGTTAAACTGTGTTACGATATTGTAACGTGGATGGCAACTCAAGTAGCAATAAGTTACACAGTTGTGCCATTTGTACTGCTCTCTGTAAAGCCCTCTTTCACCTTTTACAGGTAAGCACATTCTTCCCGTTTCCTTTTACTTTAACTTGGAATAGAAGTATTTTCTGTCGTGTAGTATCAGATTTCTGAAACTATTTTAGTGAAAATTGTAGGATTGATTTCTCAGCTGAGCAAACTACTTCTAGTGCTTAAACATAGTTTGTGTTTTGTAGGAGAAACCATGGAGTGCTTTTGTTTCCCTGTCATAATAGATGTGTTTTATCATGGCAGGGGACACCCCCCACCCCCCACCCCCCCAAAAAAAACAAAACAACAAAAAAAACACCAAACCAGAGGGTACCTTTGAGGTTACTATATGCACTTGAACCATTTTGTAGCAAGACTAGATAATGACTTCCCAAAAGTAACTTGCAAAAACCAGTTGAAAGCAGACTTCGTTATACACCTCTGTTAGAGCACTAAGTACTGGCAGGGAAGGCTTCATTTCTGATTTCCACCTTATTGCTTTTCTTAAACGGAAATATTGTCTTCCTCTCTTAGGTGCAAAGTACTGTAGGCAAATATGTTTTGATAGTGTATTCCTTAAGCGTCCTGTACAAGTGGTCAGAGTTTTACTGAACTATTCTTTGTTTGTTTTTTAGCTCCTGCTATTTCTGTCTTCATATTGCCAGCATCCTGGTGTTGTTGGTATTTCCTTTGAAAAGAACTCAAAAAGGAAGTAAAAAGCATGAAAACGTCCAGCCCGTGTGGTCCAAAACACTAGAAGAAGAAAATCTTTTGCAAAAGAACAGTTATTCCACAACAAATAATAGTTTCAGTCAGAAACAAGAAATAACCTGCAGATATCAAGCATTAAAACAGTGATTGAGGAAATACTATGATGAATATATTTTGTATGTTTTCAGAAACCCATTTTTAGCACCTTTTAAAGGGGTTTGTATTTGTTTGCAAAGATGTTTAGTAAGAAAAGAATGCGTTACCTAGGAAAATCACATACAATAGCAAGACTGGAAACAAAACAAATTAACCCCTCCCATGCCATGTCCCTGTGGGTCACGCCTTATACGAAGATATTACCATTATTTCAATGGGCACTCAGGACTTGCAACGTATGTCCATGGGGTCATATGTGTGCCCTTTGCTGAATGTACGTTGTGTATCCCAAGGCACTGATGGGGTGGAATAAAATTGTGTCAATCTAGGATTAACAAATGGAAATGAATTTTTCCAAATGAATGACTTGCCTTAAACCCTCTATTTACTGAAATATTGTTTCTAAGTGGGTATTTTCAAGTTTGATTTTATGTGAAAAGCGTATTTCAAATATATAATACTATATGCTATAAAGAAGATTAAAATAAGAAATACAAAGTCATTAGAAGGCTTTTGAATCTTCAAAAGGGAATTGCAATAAGCATCTCAGTATTTGGAGGGTTTTCTTAAAGTATCTCAAACTATTACAGTACTTTACAGAACTGTAAACATTACTGATGCCAAATTATAGTTAGATTTCTTTGATAAAGAGTTTAATTACATATAGCCCTTCGGAATGGATTAAGAAAAATAAAACACCTGAAGGATCGCCTTTTCTAAGACTTGATAGCTCTATTCTAGGTTTCTTTTACTTTAAAGTACCTAAAAACAATACCACACTGCCAAATGGGCTTTGCAACTAGAGAAGGAAAGGCAGCTATAGGGCACAGAAGACAATGTGCAAGCACCAGGGTTTCAATGAAAGTGAGTTTTTAATCTTAAATACTAGAAATACTTATTCAAGAATAGAACTGTTTTAAAAAAAAGTATTTTTAATACTTAACATTGTTTTGAATTTTCAGGCATACAGTAGTAAGTTGATGATGCTTTCAGTATAAAATAGCAAAATTACCTTCAGCTCTAGTGCATAGATTGTCACACATGAAATAACTGTCATAAAAAATTTCTGTATGCTTGATAATTGATAGCCCTTTATCCAAAGAAGAACATGAGTTTGAGGAAAAGTTTTTTCTCTAATTGAGAATTTTAGATGCAAAGTTCACATCATATTTGTGGGCAACATAATGAAAGAAAGAAATCCTTCAGAATATCTGACTTACTGAATTACGGAAGGGTGTCAAGGGAACAATATGGTGGTTCTATCTATTCCAGACCATTTCTTGTGATGATGGTCCCTGCTAGAGTACTACTGTTAAAGGGCTACATTTTAATTGCTTATATTCTGTATTTTCGTATAATTTTTTTTTTAAGTAAACACGAACTGTTTATCCACGTGGGTTTTTTTAGCTTTAAAACTGACACAAAATATTACCAGAGAAGAATAATGCAGCTTGTTGATTAATAACCCACAAATGAATGAGAAAAATGTTGTCATTATATTTGGAACCTTAATTTCTTCATCAAAATAACTGGGGTGAATATTCTTAGTACCAGAAGTGCAGTGACGGTCCTCAGCTTTGGGGATACCACCACGCAAAACCAGTCACAGTACTGCTGGCTTACTCTCTGAAGAACTAGATCCTAAGTAAGGTCAGAGTTGTTTTCTTGCTGTGATAGTTCTGGGTCTGGCCTTGGGCTCCTTGCCTAAAACTCCAGGAGGATAACCTACCTTTTCTGTATACGTAGGTTAGCACTAATTAACCTACACAGTTAGTTAGAAAAGGGGAACTAAATATGAAATGAGAATGAATGGATCTGTTTCAATGAGCAGGGATGTTCCTTGTTTCAGTGACAGCTGTAATTATCCTTAAGATAAAATAATCTGACTTCTAAATCCTTACTTTGATTACCCAAGTAGACCTCCCCTTAAATGGAGTCATGGTTGTCATTTGCCTCTTTGAAATGGCATTTTGTTTTTTTCTGTTGCTTGTAAGTAAGGGCACACTAGTTTCTTTGTTTGATTATCCTTATGAGATACAGAATCAGGAAAGACATTTTTCCGCTCTCTGCTCTTTGAAGGGAAGGGACATTTACATAAAACAACAAATTAGAATTGCACATTTCTGGGTGGGTAAGTAGAATTAGGGTTAATTATTTCAGCATTTGTTGCTGTTAAACATAAATTCATCTTGTTGGTGCAGTCTACATATCTACCCAAAAAAGCACTTTTGGATGCCAGTAAAACATCTAATGTGCCATTTTCCCCGTTAAGGTTCTGGTACTCTTGTTGTTGTGTTTTGGTATGTGTGCCCACGTGTGCAATGGAGGCTTACTCATTCTTCATTGTGAAGTATGAAAACAGTTGTAAGCACTCCCAGAAACTAAGCAGTTTTAGGATAGAGAAGACTGGTACTTTAGTGTGAGTGAATTCACAGGTCCAGTTTTGTTTGGAACTTTTGTCTATGGGGAAGTTTAAAACCGCTAAGAAAATATGTACATTCTTTAGTTGGGCACAAGTGGCAAGATATGAGTCTCAAAACTGGACGTGACCGGTGTCTGTGTGCAATACAATTACTTTTTTCTTCATGATTTGAACCCCTTAAGTAATTACAACACAAGAAAATTACAACAATTAATTCAGCGTAGAATTTATTTTTAAGTGTCATGTCCTACAATGTACGTTTTAAATGTCATTGTTGAGTATAAAAGCACTTTGAAACAAAATCTGATCTTCATGCTAATGAATTCTCATGGGGACTACAGAAAGAAGTTTTTTGTTCTAAGGGTGGCTCTCTGATTTTAGCTTTTTGTTGTTGCTTTCCCTCTGCTTTACTAGTTTTCTGCCTTGGTATCGGACGGGATCCTTTTTTTTTTTTTTTTCAGTCAGGAAGTTAAGAGCAGCCAGTCCCAACCCTTTAGATAATTTGTAGATTTTACACACATCATTTTATAATACTAAATTTGAAAAGATGGCAGTGATTTACTATTGCTTTTGCTGAGAAAAACAGTGGAAAGTAAATTTCCTAGAAATGGTTCAGGCATGAAGGAAACACAGTTTTAAGCATTCACTCACTTATTAACTAATGTATATCCCCAAGTTAAAAGTGTTTTCTGTATTGCAGATCAGCACACTATGAAAAGTAAATACAACATATCATTCATAATTTTATGGTGCTTTGCAGATATTTGCCTATTGTGAACAATTCATTCAGGCATTTAATGAGTTCATGTTAGTTAGTAACTGTAGTCACCCTGATAGTAACTATTGGCTTGCGTAACCTTTTTTAACCTTTATGATTCTGTATTAATGAAAGAGATATATATTTAAACAATACTTTCAGTGGTGCCTACTACTGTTGTAATCGGGAAGGCTTTGTCAGCTTTACAGTTACAGATACGTCCTTCTAATTCAGGAAACATATTCTTCCGTGGCCATTCCTTAAGTTGACGTGTAGACAAGATTTCAGTAAAAGGTGACATTTTAAAATATATTACCATGTAAAAATATTGGTATGCATTTCAATATGCTCTTGATAACAAATCATACTTTACAAAGAGATCTTTGTATATTCCCTGACGGGTGGTGTGAGTTTTACCAGTATAGTATATTATTTATTAGAAGAATTTTGCATTTCACTTGTTCTGTTTACCCTGTGGGATTAAGTAATGTGAACAGAAATGCTATGGTTGTATGACAGGATGCACACTAACTAGTTGTGCCTCTTAATGACATCGATTTGGTTAGTGGCAAAATATCCTCTGGCACAGAGGAGACCTATATTAGATCGTCATCCCCTGTCAAATTCATATCAAAAGTAATTTTAACAAAATCTGGATTTTTCTCTCAGAAGCTTTGCAAACAAACTGTTGACAATTCGCTTAAATATAGTCAAATATGTCCTTGCGTTTGCCTGCAAATGTGTTGCTGTTGCTTACATGTAAACTTTCACATGCTCAACTTTAGAAGTTGGCCTTGAATGATAAAGAAACTTAAAAGCACAAGTTACAATAGTTTAGGCTTTCATTTCCCGTATCCTTCAGTCTTTCACTTGTCATTCTCATTGAATTCTTAAATGAGGTTTGAGAATTCTTCATTTTCAATGAAAATTTTGAAATATTGCCATTTGTGTTGAAAAGTGATCAGTGTTAGAAAAATAGATGGAATTAAATTTAAGGATTTTAAGATGATGCAGACTATGTATACAAAATATGCATTGGTTCTGTGCTGATTCATCACGGCATTTCACTACCTAGTTAGTCTTTATGTATTTATTTAGATCCAGTACTAGTCTGAACAGAACTTGAGAGTATTTTAGAATTTCCTGTTAAAAAAATTGATTAGCTGTAAGTACTTAAACAGATATTTAAATGCTCTGCTGAGTAAGTATCTAAGCAGATACTCTAGTGAATTGAGCCTTCTTTCATTAGGTTACCAGATTTATCTGGACCTAAGTAAGTTTGCACTGTCAGTCTTGATCTTCTTCATAGTCATGGAAAAGCTGACTGTGAAGAAGCGCCTGGTAAGAAGATGACCCATCAGTGGCTGGGAGGATTTGCCATGGAGTTCCTGGGTGGGAGCTAACCCTACATGCAGAGACTGACAGAAAAGCTACTTGCTTGTGACCCAGGCTGCAGCTGCTCTATGCCACATCTACCTGGATTTTTAATGTGTTTGCTGTCTTAACCTAGACATAGTCCAGGCATACACAAGTCCAGGCATACACAAAGTCACCCTACAAGGTTACAACTGCAAATATTGCAACAATTGCTTATTATGATCAAAACTAAAAAATTTTTGAAAAGAGGAAAAATCTTAAACTTGAGCTTTTTGTATGTTTTTTCTTTTTGCAAAAGCTAACCATCAGCTGTATCGATTTTCATCCCATTAAATATTTAAAACGTAAGTTTGCTCACTTTAGGTATACAAATGTGCAAAAGCAAATTTTGCCACTCGATCATCTTCCTTGCATTAGCCACATGTCCGGTGAGTCAGGCCTGGTTTTGGCTTTAGGCAGCTTTAGATTTTCAAAATCCATGTGTGTATCCATATAAACATTGTGTAAACTTCATGAATTGACCAACTGTAGTTACATCTAGTGTGCATAACTATATTGAAAATAGGCCATATCAATAGTTATGTGAGGCTAGTGTTGAGCCCTCCAGTTGTCCTGCATCGGTTGATGGCTGTTGGGCTCTGTTCTCAGAGAACCAAGTGAAAATACTATCTGCTGGTTATGCTTTAAGTGGAAAGTAAAGGGCTTCTTTCACTCTCCTCCAAAACCAGCCCTGACAGGATATTCTGCTACAGAATTTGACTTCAGACAGATGAAGTTAGGGCCTAGCTTCAGAAATCTGAGTTAGGGCCACTTTTGGAGGAAACTTTTTGTATTAATAGTGACTCAGTCCAGCACCTTATTCCAAACGGACCTCTTGGCAAGAGAGCTCTGCACAATCTTCTTCCTTCCTTTCTTTCATTCTCTGAGGGAGAAATAACCCAAGCTGGATTTTTGGTTGGGTTTCGCTACAATACGTCATATGAACAGATAGCTGTGGTCCATGCTCTGGTCGGATTAGGCTTCCAAACTGTGACAATGGAATAAAAAATAAACAAACGGGGTGCCAGTAATCAGAATAGTGCAACAGTACGCATTAAAGGTGCAACACTCTTTTGTCACAATAATTTAAGGAGTATTTGCCTATGCATATTTTGCCTTTCTATGTGTTTATCATCTCCCTTTACATCTTTTCTTTGTACCTTCCTTTGTCCAGTGATGTTGACGATTTCTATGAAGAATCTTCTGATGTGTCTTACTGTGACAAAAGTGTCAAAATGATACAATAGAAATTAGGTAGTTATTCTTAAATCCCAGACCTCAGATGTGTTCTAGATCAGTTAGAAGAGAACGTTCAAAATGTATTGAATGGAAAATAGTGTAAGATGGGTAAATATAGCATTATTCAAAGGTGTTGTCATAAGTTGCTCAATTTAAGACTTTAAAATATGGAACTTTGTTCTTTCCTGCCTTGGTTACACATTCAAGGGAATAGTTTTACCTCAATGCAGAAGTAGTTATGCCTCCAACTACCCGTATGTTAAGGTGAGAAAAGACCCCTAAAAGTGGATAGCTACAGTGTTCCTAAATTTGCCTTTCCTGGTTCAGATTATAAAGCATTGTCAGTGAATTTCATTTTTATTATTCCAAAATATATATTTTTTAAAAAGTGTTATTTTTCAACAGATCCATAAACTAAGTGTTGGTGTATGGTAAAATTAAAATACCACTGTTAGTTACACTGTGATTGTGATATTTTAATAATTACTTATTTCTAATTTGTCTCAGCAGTGCTGCAGAAGCAACATGCTGTTCTGTTTTAAAGGTGTTTTTAACTTGACTATAAATGTTTTTTTTCTAATTTGTGTCTTTAAATCTGATTAAACTGTAGTTTAAAAAAAAAAGTGGACTTGGTATTCTAAATTCTTTGGTGTCTGTCTTTAATGAGTGCTACAGAACAAACTTATTTTAATGCAGTTCCTCCTTTTAGGTTACTAAGCATCACAATGCATGCATTTGCACTGTTATTTTGAGTGTTCTCCTTTGAAATTGCTTCCTTTTTTCTATTTTTCTAAAGCTTGTATACAAATATATTTATATAATTATTTTCCAGTGGAGCTGGTAAATAGAAATTCAACTGTAGCTGCTTCTTACTTGGGAAAGATACTTGGGCAACTTTAAACCCTCCATCTCAAAATATATTGCTATCCCTTGTGCATTATTTCTGAATATGACAACTCAGGTATTTTTAGCTTGAGAAGTGAAAGCCTCATTACAAACACATCAAAATCATCAATGTTTTGAACAAGCCACTTCTTTAATTGATGATTCCAAAGAAGCAGGACGAAATGTGCATCATAGATGTGCTTTGGTGTTGGTTTTTTTCCCCCTCTTTGAAACTTGACTCCTAGGACTCCACTATGACAGTTTCTATTGGCTGGTGACAGTATGTTAAAGAAGGCTGAGACTCCTACACCTACAGGTTCTTTAGCATGTGTGTTTAGATTGCTGTAGAAGAGATATTGTATGTTGCTACTAGATAAGAGCTGTTTCCATCACTTCCTGTCTCACACTGAATCATTTTCTCTCTTCCCTTGATCTGGTATTAATTCTGCGTCAGTACAAACCTTGTGAAGCCAACGTAACTTTGTGAAGACATCTTTACAAAGATCTGTTTCTGCAAGTGGTTCCACTCTAGAGGAATACTGGAATGTGTCTGTTGGTCTTTTGAAAGGCCCTATTGTAGTAATATTTTGAAGCCTTGTGTGTTTATAATTCTCTTTTAGCAAGCTGCATCGTGGAAGATAAAAATACTTGCCATTTCAACCCAGAGGACTACAGATGCAATTTTAGAAGCTCTGGTGATTTTTTTGTCATTTCAACCATAAGTGAAAAACTGCAATGGAAATTACCTTCTTAAATATGCATTCACGATGGAGTCAGTCAGGAGTATGAAAAGTATCCTCATGAATTAAACATTTATTACTGCATTTAGTGGCAAAAACCTCAATTGAACAGATTAAGATTTCTGCCATGTTCCATTTTCAGGATGGTGAATCTGATTATTCTTATGAGGGAAGTTTTCTGTTCATTACCTTAAAAAAGAAAAGTTAAGAGTCCTGATTAAGAACATCCCAGAGCCAGCAGATATTTTCCTGTGCCTATAATTAACTTAATTCCATCTGAGTAACTTCCTGATTCCAATCAGTATGTTTCAGTAGAGAATACAGAAGCAGTCCTAGGGGAAGATGTCTTCAACCTATGTACTAGCTTAGAGTTGAAGACCTGAGTCTTCAGCAAGGTTTGCCCAGTACATCTCACAGTACTTCCTAGGATGGTCGTATCTAGTAGCAAAAGAGTTACCTCTCTGTCTGGGTTACTCATTATCTTTCCAAACTAAATAAACTATGACACTAAAAGGACTGACCACACTTTTATTCCATGTATTCTGTTGTCATAAGAAAAATGCTTAAATATAAATCAAGTACGACATAAAACCCCAAAACACTCGTTGCTTAAAGCAATGTTATCCCAGTCATTTCCTGATGGGATACCTAAATTACCTGATTAATAATTAATAACTTATTTCATTGGGGAGAATTCCATGCCAGCTTTCCTTTTGTTAGAAGCATGGTGGTCTTTGTGTCAAATCCTCCTCCTGGTTTGCCCTCCATTGCTTACTTTACCGTTTGAGTTGTTTCCCAGGGGTGCCCATATGCTCTACCTCCCACCAGCCTCTTCCCATATCGATGCCTTTGTCAGATGGCAAAAATATGCATGTTACATGGTCTTGACTTTGATCGGTTTAAGTTGAGGAAATTGGAGGAAGGAAAGAGAATATTTTTAAGTATTATAGTAATTATAATCAGAATAATAAGCTTAATAATTAAATCGCAGCAATAATTTTTCATTTATATTTAATGTATATTTGGGTAGATGTTAAAATCTGAAACAGTGGGGCAGTTTTGTGACTGATACAAGCTTGGTTGCTGTCACAGTTAAACTTTACAGTTGTTTAAAAATTAAAAGATCATACATCTGTTATGAGGGAGATTAAACAAAAAGGTTAAGAATGACTTGAAAAATGCAGGTAATTTTTGTTTGTTTCTTTTTTTTAAATTGTTTGTTTTTAGTTCTGCTAAGTTTTATTCATGATTTTGGAGTATTGAGTATCAGCTAATCTTGGAAACAATTTCCAGGCACTTGAGGAACAATAAAGTGATTGGAAATAGCGTGAAGTCATCAACTCACCAACTCGGTAAACTTCTAAGGTGAAACATCTGTTTAGGTAGACAAGGGGGGAGCAGTGAATATTGTCTGCCTGGACTTCAGTGAGGCCTATGTGGTGCTGTCACCTATGAGATCCACATAGAGAACCTGTGATGAATGGGCTGCAGGAGCAGACAGCGAGATCTATTGAGAACAGGATGAATGGCCAAGACCAGAGGGTGGTGATCAGTGGCACAAAGTTGAGTTGGAGGCCAGCAACTAGAAGTATACCTCACTGGTTGACACTGGGTCTGATCCTTGTTAACATCATTGTTAATGATCGGGATGATTGGGTAGAATGCCCCCTCTGCAAGTTTGCTGACAACAAACTGGGACCAGTGGCTGATATACCAGAGGGTCATGAGGCTACCCACAGGGACCTCAGTGGGCTGGAGAAATAGGCTGACAGGAACCTCGTGAGGTTCAGCAAGGAGAGGTGCAAAGTCCTGCAACGGGAAAGGGGCAGTAACCCCAGAAAAATGCAGCTTTGCAGAGAAGGATGCAGGGGTCCTGCTGGTCACCGAGTTGAAGAGGAGCCAGCAATGTGGTGTTGCTGCAAAGGTCCTTTCCAGCCTCAAGCAGTGGTAGTGAAATCCTGTAGGAGATGGAAAAGCTAGAAAGAGAAAATAAAATTGCTCAGAAGAAAATTATTTTGTTGAATTGTATGCTCTACTGCAGTAGTTTATAAACATCTTTATGATGCTTTTTTAAGAGGTAATAAAAATCAAGTGTTTCTATACAGACTGGAGAATTTCTACTCAGAGTTAAGTGTCACTTGAACTATATTAATAACATGGCAAAAGTTTTGGGGACAGCTGTTAAGAGACTATTTATATGCCTTACTACAACAACAAAAAAAATATTTGGTGAGAAGTGGACTGCTTTGTGTAAAAACTGAACTCTATTAGGTTCCATTAGGATAACAGGGGCAGTCATGCTTTGAAAAAGTGTGCCAGAGCTCTTGCAGCACACTCTCTGGGTATAAATCTTTGGTATAGTGAGGAAGTGTTGTCAGATGTTTAAGAAGTTAAGAACAAGGGCTCTATGGAGAGATGGAAGATTTCAGTATTATAAAGATTTTAAATCACTGTTTTGACCCTTGGGACTCAACCTTAGAAATAAGCAGGAATATGGAGGCTATAGTGCTGTCCCTGGCTGGTTCGCTGCCACCCTGGGTTCTGTGATATCCTGCGGAGATGTTACTGCTGTAGCCATAAGAGATCGTATCTCATCCACTTGTTCAAATGAATTAGATACCTCTGTTATCACGGATTAACACCACCTTCTCCCGTCCTTTTCTGTCAGAAAGCGGCCCGGAGATGAATGCTCAGGCGGGCACGGTGCTCCAGGCACTCTCTCGGCGCTGCCCAGCTCCGGGGGCGCGGAGCTGGG
>VWZK01017701.1:153172-253799 GCA_013396935.1 Baryphthengus martii | reverse complement strand
GCCCCGCTCCGCCCTGGCCAGCCCCTGGGGCCGCGGCAGCGCCGAGTGCCACGGCTGGACCGGGACCTCTTCTGTGGGGGGCGGCGACATCTTACCGGAGACAACTCGGCCCGTGGGCTGCGGTGGGCACGGCCGGATATCGCTGCCAGCTCCGCCTCCGCGATGAGCGAACATCTTGTACCGTTCTTCTCTCCTTTTGTTAACTCGAAAAGGTAGAGACGAGCTCAGCGCGTCGGTAAAGATGACCGTTTAATATCAAAGGTAAATAACCACTACATGGTAGGGCTTGGAAGGGACCTCTGGAAATCATCTGGTCCAAGCCACCTGCTCAGGCTGGGCCATCCCGAGCTGGCTGTCAAGGACCGCGCTCAGACGACTCTTGTGCCTCTCGAAGGATGGAGGCTTCAGAGCCTCTCTGGGCAACCTGGGCCAGTGCAGGGGCACCCTCAGAATAACAGTGTTCCCTGCTGTTCAGACAGGACCTTCTGTGTTTCAGTTTGTGCCCTTCGCCTCTGAGCCTGTCACTGAACCCTACTGAAGAAGATGAGCTTGAACAGCAAAATCTCTTACGGATGGGGCTTTGTTACTTTCTATAGATGCTTAAAAATTCATTGGGGAAAGCGCTTTCCCATCTATGACCTGGTAGAGGATTGATGCTGGAGTAATACAGTAATACGATTTTTACTGGAAAAGTGTTTGAATCATGGGAGTAAATATCAGACACCCCACTTGTCAAATAAAAAAGAAATGGTAAGATTAAAAGGAGTTTTAGATTGGGTCAGAATGCGTAAGAAAACATATTTATTTATTTGATAGGTCTGTGTTCTTTGTTCTGCGGTGGTGGTAACATTGTTATCAAGAAATTAAAAACTACTTGAAATCCTTTGCGACCACAACTTCTGAAATATGGCCATATTAATTTTTTAATCTTTTTAACACGAAAGTCTCCATCACGACCGAGTTTTTCCTTAAGCAGAGGTACTCCCAAAGTTAGAATTTGTCATAGAACTTGTGGCTGTGACTCACAAACCCTTGATACAAAGAAATGCACTGGCTTTGTGGGACAGCATAGAATGATGCTGTAGACCTTCTTGCTGAACTTGTGTGTGTTTTGTACACATTTTGACAACTGGTTTGTATTGGTTGGTATAATTTTTTTTTTTTTTTAAACTCGATATCTGTTTCTGTTTACTTTTTCTTACATGAAGTGTTTGAAACCTGAAATAATATTTTGTAGGGCTAAGCGGTTTATATTTTGTAAAGAATTTTCTTTTGGAATTCAGATGTGCTTAGCAATACTTTGTTATTCATTGACCAGACTTAAATTTATTTTTAAAGGTAGGCCTTATCTCTGGTAAGGTTTAAATCCCATTATTAGATACTTCACAGAACCTTTATTTTAGCTGATCTTTTTAGCCAGGATAGAGCATAGACGTATCTGATAGTTGCTGTCGGATGACTGTGGTGACTTTTTGTTTAAAATGTATTTTGATTTTTCCAGTGGTTTGGATCTAATTTCTTGCTGGATTTATTGAAATTAAATAAATGAAATCTCTCACTGCAATATTTAGAAATTGCCTTAAGTGCCTAAGGTGGAAAAGAATGACTTGTGTATCTCCATTTTTCTGTATTTCTTACAGTGTACTGTAGTAATGGTTACAACTGTAGGCACCTCGTTTTGTGCAAACTTTTTTTAGTCCTTTTTGTTGCGGGTTTCAAAACAAGAACGTCCTTGTCTCAATTTTTAGTTATCTTTTAATATTAATATGGTTTTTTAATATTGTCTAGTTACATTATTTGTTCTTTGATATAAAATATCAAAAAATAAGGTAGTCTATTAAAATGTTTTTCATCTGGATAATAGAAGCGTGGCTAAGAAGTAGAATAAATATTTCCAGGTAAGTAAGGAAAAGCAGCATCAAACCATTAGTCATACTGGAACTTCAGGCGCTGGAGGAGAGATGTGGGCACAGACTGCTTGTGAAAATTTAGGTTTGTTATTGCCTTCTACCTCCAAGTACCAGAAATTAATATTTTAGAGACTTATTTCAACTGTTTTGAAAATCAGTTGCTTAAAGAGAATCTTGTTTGACTTGATCCCTATAGAAAGAATAGATACAAATATTTACCACTTCATGGGATGCCTGACCTGTGATCTCTTAATGTTTCTGAAGTATGTCTCTTTAGCAGATAATTACGATAAGGTGTCGTAAAAGATGGATAATGCTTGTATTAGCAAATTTCTCTGCAGCATGAGTAAAGGTGATGTTCCAACTTGTTTTTCATTTCTCACGTCAACAAAGTATAAAAATGTATGAGAATATGAGACTGACGTATTAGTATTTTGTAATAAATTTGATACGTACAACTCTTCTGTATTCCACATTTCTTTAAATTCTAACTTGGAAGGATGGCATTTCCAGTTCCTCGGGGCACAACGCCGCGTGTTTCTGTATCTGATTTGTACGTGCCCCGATTTCAGCAGCGCTGCAATTATTTCCTTTTGCAGTCAACTGAAAAATGTGCCGCAGTATTGCATGTTGGGAAGGTAGCTTTTCTATCCTGTAATAGAAGGAAATGTGCTTTCATCGTAGGATGAAAAATACAAATTTTATCTAGCTCGCTGTGATCTTTACCTATTGAAAACAAGGAGAAAGTTTTCTCAATAATGCTAGTGTTCGACCCGTTTTGCTATATACTCATCAATGATTACAACTCCTGCAATAAAGAACTGAGAAGGAAAAAACCCTGTGAAAAATATGGTAGTGTTTTTAATGTAGTTAGAAACTGTACAATATTCTGAGAGGACGTTAAATTATCTGCAGATTTCAGTTATCGGGACCTCTGCAATCAGCACTGGTGCAATTGAGAGAACCCAAATTTTTGTAAATCAGCAAATTTTTGTGGTCTTTCTAAAACAGTGATAACATCTACTTCAGCTGGGATGTGAGCCTTGCAAAAACAGGTTAAGCCTTGTGCAAACATCACCTTCACCAGAGCATTTGTACTCTTAATATAGCTTTTCATAGTCCCTGGTGCGTTACTAGTCTTACAAAATACGAGGAATTGCCGCCCAAAGGCATCGTGAGATTTCCAAGCTTGGAAGCTTGGACTGTGAATGAAAAGCTGGTTTGTGGGCTGGGAATTAGCTTACTTTGGTGGGAGGGAAAATAAGAGTATTAATGCTTTTTGAAAAGGAGATCCACTTCCAAATCAGCTCCTGGTTTTGTTACAGATTGTGAAAATACTTATGTTGTGTCGGAGATCAAATCCTGTGAATTGAGCAACTGAGTACTGTTCCATGTGTTGGAGGCTCTTGAACAGTACTGGTTTTGCACAGGATTTATGAAATTGGGCAGGAATTAAGTTCTCGTTCTCTATTTTGGTAAAGGATGAGCTGTTGAGTTGGCTTGTCTTGTTTTTTATTCTATTTTTTTTTTATAAATAAAAATTTATATTTTTATTTATTGTTTGTTTTGAAAAGTGTATGAATATTTATTTCAGGAGCTTTTTCCATTGGAAGGGCCAGAATAGAGTTAACTTATCTAGATAGATACTGTACCCTGGAGTGCTCATGCAAAGAATTCACAATAATTTGGAAGAAATGTTAAGCATTGGAAGAAGTTACATCTTAGTGTCCAGAAGGCACAAGGCCTTTGAGTACAGTGCTGAATTTTCATAACATAGTACCATAAATCTTATTTAATAAAAAGGAGCCTGTGGATGTGCTCAGTTTATTTTGAATTGCAGTCATGAGTGAAAATACCATGAATGAACTTCAACCTAATTTCAGGCACGCTTGTTGTTCTAGGGGCGGGGGGAAGTAAAGTACAACTTCCAAAAATCTTAACAACAACATTGTCACGTGTTTGTTGGTGAGGTGGTGTTTTTTGAGGAGGGCAGTTGGGTTGTTTGGGGTTCTTCTTTGTTTTGTTGGTGTGGTTTTTTTTATTGTATTGTTTTTGGTTTTTTTAAGGATGAGAAGAATACTAACACATAGATTAACCTGGTGTATTTAGGTTGTATTTTAGATGGAGATTCCTCTTACTGATTCTTTAAACAGTGCTTTCCTAAAGCCCTCCAGTGATCTTAATCTTTTGGATGCTCTACGAAGCCTGCCTGAAGAGTGGCAAATAAAAGCATCGAGAATATAAAATTCATAATTATGATATTTTGGTTGGTTTTGATTTTATAAAAATGACCGTTATTAATTCTAAAAAGTGGTTATTGTGTGACAGTGAACTGTAGGTGACAAATATAGTGGGAGATGGTTCACCCCCACAAAGCTTTTACCATTTTTAGGAAGTAGTATTAACATGGGCTTTGTAAATGCAGCTCTAGATGTCTTCTTTAGCATCAGATATTTTGCCTTTAGTCAAAGGTTTAAGTTGCCTCTAAGGATTCAGATCTACATTACAACAGAAGCTGCGCTGTCGTGTTAACTGGAAGTTCAAGGAATGATTTGAAGCAGGATAGTTATCTACAGTGCAGCAGGGCTGCCTTTGCCTTTCTGAAATCCAACAGTGGGGGGAACATCAAGGGGAGAATCCTACTTTGAGGAGGAAGCAACGCTGAATACTTTTTTTCCTTTTCACACTAGCTAGGAATTAATTGGCAAAATTTTGATAGCAACTGCAGAGTATAATTCACTTGGCTAGACATTGTAGTCGTGTTTGCTGATGATTTTTAATACAGTTTTAAATTTAATATTTGGTGTGGAAATTAACATGGGGATTTAAGGTACAGCTGCAGGAGAGAAGCTGGGACGCTGTGTGGGGCAATCGGAAAATGCCTGTGGTAGCAGTGGAGCTCTGGGGGCAAGTCACATTTCACCAGTTTCTGTTAAGTATGCAAAAAATTATGGGAGGAATCCAGGTGCCTTCGTGTGAATCTAACACCATTTTAGGTGCCCGACAATCTGCAAGACATCTGCATAGGGCTGTGAGTTAGTGGTGCAGGCTGTAAGGGAGGCAAACTGTTCTGGACTGACAACTGGATGCCCAGCAAGATGCTGACTTTTCTGGTATTTTTGTATCTGAAATGGCAGTGGGAGCCTATGAGTGGGCAATGAGTCTCTACAATCACTTGTTCCTTTTCAGCCTTTCTTTTTTGGTGTGGTTTAGTTTGGGTTTTTTTTAAGTTTGCAACCTCTCAATTAGCTCTTTCTCCTACTGAAAAAAGGGACAATTACGTGATACCAGTGTCATACTGCTCAACCACTTTGCATGATGGTACTTTAGCTGTACAGTAAACATGACAGACCTTTTGTGTTCTTGGTTTATTTATATTTTCTTATGGGAGAGACTGGCTATTTGTGCAGTGCCCAGTGAAATTGTGCCTGGGCTTTGTATGGCAGGTCTAGATTTTCTTTAACTACTTTTAGGTTTGGGTTTTAAATAATGTCTGAATGATACGATTTGATTTGTGCCTTTTTCCGTGCTATATGGGCATTAGGAATATCGAGAGTTCAGATGCCTAAATCCTCTTTGGAATGTGTCTCTTAAACTGCAACCTGGATTTTAACCCCAAAATTAACAGTGGGAATCACGATCCTTCCTTTTTCTCTCTTCTGATGCTCATGGTGTTCTGTTTGCATTCCTAAAATGTACCTGATTTTGTTGGTTTTTTTTTTATGTCACTAGATACTGGTGTGTGCCTAAAGCTCTTCTACACGTACCTGGCACTGCTGTCATTGTAACTGAACTGGACTCGTTGGCTTCTTTGCCAGCATTTTCATGAATGAGGCATTTTTATATGTGGGTCGTGGTGGCTGTGGTGCTATAGGTGAGCTCAGGCTGCCTAACAACCTGACAACAGTGTGTTTGTCTGTGTGTGATTGCTGAAGGAGAAGGGATGGAATGATACTGTTGTAGTCTAAGTAATTTAAAGTGGATAGTTTGATTTAAATTTCTAAACCTAAGCTAACTTCTCCACACTAGTTGTGGTGAAGTTCCTGCTGGCTTCCTCTCATTTCTTTTTGGCTAATGTTTCACTTCATTTGGGAGTGCAGAAAAATTCACTGACTGCTTTTTTGTGAGAGGAAATGTTAGAACATTTACTTGGGAAAGCCACTGGCCTTTGGCTTCTACCTGGTAGAGAACAGCCGAACCCGTTGGCTTTAGCTAAAACTAAATTGGAGTGTTTCCTCCGTCGTTACACTGCTATCATGCAAGAAAAAGCCAAAGAGAGACTAATCATGTGGATGCCTCCTCTCTACAAGTATTTAAGACCACACTGAATGAGGCTCTGAGCAACCTGGTCTAGTGGGAGATGTCCCTGTCCATGGCAGGGGATTTGAACTAGATGATCTTTAAGGTCCCTTCCAACACAAGCCATCCTATTAATCTGTGATTTTTATAATCTGCTGGTGAGGAGGAAGGTGGTGGAGGGTGAGCGAAGTCTTGTGTTTAGCCTCTCAACTTGTTCTGCATCCAGTGAAACTTAATTTAGGTGCAATGAATAATTCAGCTTCTGGACCTGTACGCGTATAAATTTGGCACAGTAATACCACTGGTTCTCTGAATTTACTACCGCACAGCTTTTTAGGAAGTCTTAAATATTTCTTAATGATCTGTCTTAACCAAGAAAAAACTTTTCTGTCTTACATATTAGACGTTAAAAACATATCAATCAACCGAAGCTATGTTAAGTTTGACTAGCAAGTTGACAATGTGCCGTCAGGTGCAGGCGTGTCTGGGTAAAATTGGTGATAACTGATTTAATAAACAGTGTTTCTCAGAGTTCTGTACGGCTGCAGTTTAGATATTATCGCTGTATTTCATAATGCATTGAGTAATCTCAATGTTCTGTTTATGGACGTAAAGAGTAAGGGTTATACTGTAAATTACTAGCATGTTTGAAGTATGTAACACTATAGGAATACCTCTATATATGCAGAAAAATTTATCCAAATGAAGAATACTGTGCATTCCATTTGAAGAATTGAGACAATCTCTCAAAATCAGAATAATTGCTGTAATTTTTTTAAGAACTAGAAAAATGAAGCAATTGGCGTTTGAAATGTAGCACATTTCAGTGCACCTGTCTCCACAGCATTTTGTTGGGGAGAATGGCAGGTAATGATACCCAATCAAGACATGGACAATTTGTGCTTTCTGATGTCAAAGTTAACTCGCATACGCTTGACTTATACTTTCTTTTTTTTCCCTGACCTGAACTACAGATAAGCTTTGTTTTAGAAGCATTTTAAGTACCGTGCGAAGATGGCGAGTCTCATGAGTCAGAGCCTGTTGACCTACGTAGAAGAAGGAAATGTTCCTGCTCTGAAAGCGCTTCTTGAGAAATGCAGGGATGTAGATGAGAGAAATGAGGTAAGATGATTTTTTTTTTTAAAGGTCAGTTTTACACTGCAGCATATTAATTACAGAATGAATAGTTAGTAAAATTGCACTAGTTGTTTAATATACAAATTTCACTTTGCTTTTCAAGTGATTGCTTACCTTTGCACAGACTGAGCACACCGTGTTCAGCCTCGGTCAGAGCCTCAGCTTCTTTCTTTGTGCTTGTTTTCTGGGTGGTGTTCTGAGCTGGGAAATGCTGCTCCGTCCTTACTTTGTGGATGGAGATTATACCTGTATTTCTGCGGCTGGGAATTGTTTCTTAGGTCATGGACCCAGCTGCTTGTGCATTCCTGCCCTCTCTGTTTTGGGATGAAACCTGGCACGATAACAATTCCTCTCCCACATCCTGGTTTCCAGGCAAGAGAAACTTTGTTATATGATCTAAATAGGGGCATATATCGCAATTTACACCAAGCGGATGCTCATGTGGATGAAAAGATACGAATCCAAAAAGCAAGTCTGGATGTAACTAGGAGGAGTAAATGCCTTCACCAGGATTACATGGGACATCTTGATAAGCAGTAGGGGAGTTTAAATATGGGTTATTCAGAGTCCCGGGATAGTGTGATAATTGTTAACTTCTGCTTTGTCATCTGATTGAGTGTGACTTGAGCGTATCGCCGCCAGCAATTAAAGTGACTGTGCTGTGGTTTCATTAGACCACACTAAAGATTCCTGGGACATTCTTGGGAGGTTTGAATCATGCAAATGTCTGTTGCTAGTGACTGCATTGTTTTGCACAATGTTTAAGTTCAGGTTGTTTCAATGCACTAAGTTTTCTGTGTATTTTGTGAATAAGTTTACATCATTTGACTAGTTTATTTCATCTTCTATATTAGATTTTCTGATTTGTAAGTGGCTGGACTTTTCTTTCATCTGAATGTACAGCTCTATTACCAATTTTTGTGTAGTTCTGATTTCCTAAATAGTGGTGTAGAACTGGAATCTCGTTAACTTGTGCAGGCTATTCAGTGAACCAGATTTATAGAAGAATTCAGACTAGAAGGGACCTCTAGAGTTTGTTGGATTCTATCTCCTTGTAATTGCACGATTAACTTCATTGTTACATCAGCTTGGTCTGGGACGTTACAAGCAAAATTTGAAAGTCCTCAAATGAATGGAGAACCTGCAACCTCTCTGGGCAGTGCTCCAGTGCTCAACCACTCTTCATTTAAAAACGTTTTCCTTATATTTTATTGAAATATCTTTTGCTGCACCTTGTGACTGTTGGTTCTTGTCTTGTTGTGTGCTTCTGAGAAGAGTCTGCCTTTGTCATCTAAGGTCCCCTTCTGCCTAGATAGTGTAAGGCTGATGTTGATGCCCCCTTAACTTTTCTGTTTATCAGACTGAACAAATCCAGGTCTCAGTTTCTGCCTGTACACCTTGTGCTCCAGTCTCGTAATCATCTAAGTGACCCCTTGCTGGACTCTGCAGGTTGTCGATATCTCTGTTGTTGGGAGCCTCTCGATTGGGAGTCCAAAAAGGGACATTGTGTTCTGGTTTCAGCCTCACCAGTGTCGAGTAGAGGGTTACGCAGCTCCGTGTTTGATTTGCCTTTGTGCTGCTCACTCCTGGCCCGCTTGTCCATCGTGCCCTCGTGCCCGTTTGTACAGCGTGGCTGCCCAGGCAGGCAGTCCCAAGCCTGTACTACTGTGTGGCATCGGTCTGTTCCAGTCTCTGCGTTTGCTTTTCTTGAACTGCAGGGTGCTTGTCAGCCTGGTAAATTTCCTCTGAATGACATCCCCACCCTCTGGCGCATCAGCTTCTCTCTGTATCTTGGGGCAGTCTGTAAACCTGCTGAGCGAGCTTTCTGTTTCACGCTTCTGGGTGTTGAAGATGCGGCAACTCTAGCCCCAGATCAAACCCTGCCAACTGGCCACCAGTCACTGTGAATAGCAGAATATTGCCCATTGAGTCTTGGAAAATGTATGTTCTGTTGCATTGGGTTTTTTTTGAACCTGCATAAGATGGAAGGAGTATTTTTGGAAAGAAGTATGGCATGTATTACTCAAAATGTGAAAACAACGCACAGAATTTTTCTAACATACTAAATTTTTCTTCTCTTCTTAGTCCCATCAAGTGTACTCCTGGGCTTCAGTAACTGCCTTTTTTTGCAGAGATCCTTTCCCTGATACCTGCTTGGTTGTGTTTTTTTTTTTTTCAGTCTTCTGATACATTGCCTTGGAGAAGGTAATTTCTGGAGAGATGTGTGGTTTGCATCGATTTTAATCCTGGAGGGGGTTTGTACCTATCAATAGTAGGAGTTTTGCTTAATTGCTAGCTCTTCACTGAATTCAGTGGCATTGAGTGCATTTCTCTTTTCAGTTTTGGATGTGTCAAGACGTCTTTTCTTCTTGGGTAAAAACAGAATACCAAAATGAGAGAGTCAGTGGAGTAGGTTTAAAAAGATTGTTGGCAAGCCAAGGGTTGCTAGTGCCAGGACCTCCCAGGCTGCAGTGACTTGTCCAGCGATGGGATCACCCACAGCCCTTTATATCTTGACTGTGATCAGTTGCCAGAAAATCTGGGATGTTCTAGTCAGTTTGTGTATGGATGGTTTTGTTGGACTAACACCAGTGGTTTCGGTTAATTGAAGCAAGTCTCAGTCACTCTGACTTTTCCCTGTGCGTCCTTTCTCCTGTGCTCATTTTCCTCTTTCATACCAGATACATTGGTTACTTCTCAGGTAATGATAGATGCTTGCCTTGTGTGGTACAGCCTCCGGTTTCCTTTGATGTGTCTGTCTTTCTGCTCTTCATAATGAAGTACCTTCTGCATCTTCAGTTCTGAATCTTCTGTTCTCACACAGACTGTGAGAGAGAGCTATCTGTGGGGTAACACCACTGTATGGTTTCCCTAAGAAGACAGAGGTGTGCCCCTTTAGAGCTTGGATATTCCAGTACTTAGACTTAGCTGTGATGTACAGATAGACAGTACTTGATGTACGTGTGAGAAATAGGAGCGTTTAGTTGTCATGGACTGTTTAGACTCTTGGGCAACTCTTGAGAATTAATCTGGATGTCACAGGTAAAGTAATTATCTTCAGATTTTGTGGTGGTGAAATCTTCATGATTTGCTAAAACAGCAAACCTATCTTTGAGAACCTTCTGGCAAAAAGGGAAGGATGTTTTCAGTGCCCCTATAGAAAAGTTTTCCGTTTGTGTAAGAATACCAGGGCCAGTCTACAACTGTGTGTTGCTTCTTACAGGAGGGGATCGTTTTCCCATCCACAACCTCCTCTTGCCCAGACATACTTTCGTTTGGTTTGTCTTATCCTTTTGTGTTATCCACCTGTGGAAGACAATCACAGTGAAAACAATAGTAACTGTTCAGAAGGAGGTAAGAAGAATAGGTATGGATTTTTGTGTGTATTGGTAAAGCATGGCTTGGAAGGGACCTCTGGAGATTATCTAGTTCTGTATCCTGAGTTGGGTTGGTTGGAACCAGCTGGAAATGGCCGTGTTCGGCACAGGGAAGTCCCACCCTCTCTTCACAGAGATCCTGTGCAGCTTCTCCAATGCCAAACCTGGACACTTACACTCAGTACAGTGAGATTCCTGTCTGCCCGTTTCTCCAGCCTGTCAAGGTCCCTCTGGATGGCAGCACAAGGATCTGGCACATCAGCCACATTTGCATCAACTGTGAAGATGCTGAGGGTTCATTGAGTCCCACTGCCCGGGCCCTTCGTAAAGGGGTTAAACAGGACCCCAGTATTGACCCCTGTGGTTCTGCACTGGTGGCTGGCCTCTGGCTGGCATTGTGCTGCTGATCACAGCCCTCTGAACCCAGCAGTTCAACCAGTGTCAGGCCACCTCACCCTCCAGTTTAGTCTGTACTTTATTAGTTTGTGTGGATGTTACGGGAGACTGTCTAAATCCTTGCTATAGATGGGATAAACAGTGTCTCAGCTCTTCATCCACCAAGCAAATGATGTCATCACTGAAGGCAGATTGGTCAGGCATGATGTCCCAAATCACTTGGCATGTGTATTCCCATAATATTAACTTGCATACGAAGAGCTCATCTGAAAGAACAAAAATGATGACTGTTCTCTTTCAAAGAGAGGTGTTCTCTTTTAGAATGCAGTATTTTCCTTCCTTCTGATTTTTAGATTTATTTTGTTTGTTTGTTTTTATGACCAGACCTAAATACTGCTGCTTGTTGATAGAAAATATACTTTAGGATCTAAAAGCTAAGGTATAATTTTGAGTGTATAGTATGTATAGTTCCAACAACATCAACCTATAGACAGGTATGATTTGTCCATGTAAAAATTTGCACTGTAAGTATTATGTTATATTCTGTCATAAATATGTAATATTGTTGGTTATCTGTAGTGTCATGGGGAAGATTCTGTGGAGGCTGGTTAGGGAATAGCTGGTGGGCCAGAAAGCTTTTTTGAAAAGAATCAGTGCATTTCTGTGGGTCTTTTTGTTGTTCTTTCGTATGTAAAATGCAGAAGGAACTCATCAAATAGCTTTATTGATTTTACTATTAGTTGTTTTGCTAATGAGGATTAGTGATCTTACTGTATTCTGATTCTGCACTGATACTTTTATTCTTTTCAGGGAAGTTGCCGGTATGTAACTCCTAACACGTAGCTTTGGCATTATTTAGAAACTAGACAATTTGAGTTTTTTATATGGTACATAGCAAAGACGGAAGAGAGGTCAGGAAAAATTATCTTCATTTATTAAGCTTGATGAAATTATCCAATTTACTGTCAAATTTAGTGAGTTTTAGTTTTCATCATGCAGAGCAGTTGTATCTCAGAAGTTTGCTGACTCAGAAATAGGCTGTTGGAAGGTTGACAGATTGCAAATGACTTTTTAAAACATCCTTGAAGGCAAATAAACCGGCTTTTCTATCTTTCGTCTTCCCTCAGATGAAGAAATCTGTTAAGAACCTGTGTTGCACAGGACAGGAATGATGTCTGCATTTGGTGTACTGTCAGATGAAAGTGTGGTATATAACTTTACTGTTTGTTTCCAAGACTTCAGCAGTAAATGTTACTGTTCCTCTGAATCAGTGTGTGTGTTTTAATGACCATAGTGGTTCCTGGGCTCGATTCATTTATTCATTTCTGAACAATGTGGCTGATTTTCTTCATATGTAAAGGTGTAACAGGCTGTATTGGAGATGTCTTCAGTGGGCAAGTCATTCAAAAAGAAAAATATTTTAAAGTAAAACTTTTTTTTTTTTATCTGAAATGTTTTTTGTTTGGTGTCTTTTTTATCTCTTATGGGACAGGGTTTAATATCATGTTCTTCATTTTTATTACAAGTTTACTGCATGTTTGGAAAACCAGTCCTCACTGGCAAATAAAAACTGGAAACAATGTTTCTCTAGTTTTTCACCTGTTTTTGTTGGTGTTTGTGTGTCATTTGCATCACTTTCCAATGCATCACTTTTCCTATCGTTTTAATTTCAGAATGGCCAAACTCCACTCATGTTGGCTGCTGAGCAAGGCAATTTAGAAATTGTCCAAGAGCTTCTCAAGAAGGGAGCTAATTGCAACTTGGAGGATGCAGTAAGTATAAGTGCTTTATGCGATGCTACCGAACAGTAAAGGAAGCAGATGTTTCAAGAGGTAGGCGAAGAAAAATAATTTAGGTTAGTGTTGAGGGGAGGGGGGAAGAAAAGGTGGAAAATGATCATACTTAAGAGACACTTTATCTAAAATTGCTTGACTCTCTATCTCTCGGATTCAATTCTTCACAAAGAATAGGGATGTTTAAGATGTTTGAAAAGTCTGAGGATCTCTGCTGAATGCTGCTGCTGTTTCTTCTGGGAAATTAGTACTAGGAAGTTATAACAATAGGATTGACCATAGCTAACATGAAAAGATGGGTAGAATAGGGAAATACAGCCCCAGAGATGAGATCCTAGCGATTTTGCTCGTCTCAATGCGTTGTGGTATGTCAGGATTTTTATCTTATATTTTCATGCTTGGTTTTGGTGTTTCTCAATAGATACTGAGAGAGAATTTAGGTTAAAGGATTATTTCAGGTGAGAGCCAGAAAAGTGGCAGAGAAGGGTTTCAAATTTTTGAATTGTTTTCCTGCCATTGTGGAAGAGGTTGACTCTAGATGAAAGAAGCCCCAAGATGATGAATAGGACAGAGGTGGTGTTAAAAAGTTTTGAATGGTCTGTGTATTTCAGTGAAGAGTGATAAACAGGAAAAGGATACTGCCTGTCTCTTTTTTTTCTTCTGCACTTAGTTTAATTGTAGCAATGCAGACATCCAGGAAAAGTCTGGTATGAAACCTGTCATTTTTATGTGTATCTAAAAAGCCTTTATTTTTGAAGACATTTTGTTGCATTTGCTGTAAATGTTACACTCCCTGAGCTTACAGGAAGAACAGTTACCATGTAAACTGTTGTAATATTTATATGTGTACAGCACATAAACCAGTAGTCCAGACCTGGGCATGATTTGAGCAGTGGATGGAAGTTAATTGTAATGCAGGAGGAGGAAACATGTCTCTTGCAGTGCTCATAAATCTAAAAAGCTGTGGTCAGAATTCCCCTGTGTTTTAGCCCCTTGGGTGCTGTCACCCACCGTACGAGGAGACAGACCTACCACCATGGTCTTGGTTGCCATCTCATCCCCACCCAGCAGTTCTCAATGTCTGGACCTCATTCTCTAATCTTCTGTAGGTGTTGCTTCCTCCATACAATTTTTAAGTTAACCTACTGTGAACTCAGGAGTGGAGAGTGATGGATATTGGGTAGGAGAGGATGACTGGCAGGGAAACTTGGAGTAGTTGTTAGTCTATATTTTCGTGTGTATAACTGGCAGTTAGTCTAAGAGTTTATTACTTTTTTTTTTTTTCTTTGAAACACAGCTTTTTTAAGGAGTTGTAGATTTCCCGTTTTGGGTTAAACCCTTGAAAAACATTGGAATTGTATTGAAATATATCACTTTAAAATTTGTTTGTTTGTTTGTTTTACTAGGATAACTGGACAGCTCTTATTTCAGCAGCTAAAGAAGGACATTCAGCTATTGTAGCAGAGCTACTCAATTACAATGTCAGTTTGGAGCATCGGGATTTGGTATGTGTTGTCCTAGCATCAAAAAATGAAATAGATTTTAGTAAGAAGAACAGTTTTGGAAGATGTTTTTCTGTTCTGTGAGGAAAAAAAGCTAAAAAAAAGGAAAGATTTTATTCTTAAATGGTCACTCAATACTGTTAAAATGGAAAAGGATATGTATTTAAATACTGTTTTTACAGCTGTAAAATAGATGTTTTAGTGTTAATGAAGGCAGTGTGTTTTCTAGGGCTGTTTTTTTCCAACTTAATTTGCTTTGATAAAAGAGTTAAACTAAAGAGCAGTTTGATTTTTGGGTGTACTTTGTGTGCGTGGGTTTCTTTGTGGGAGAAGGGGGTTGGTTTGTAGAATTTTTTTTTTTGGTGGTGGTGCCAGCTTTTTTTTTTAATATTCTGGTAAAATAAATGTTATCTTTTTCCAAGAAGATACCTGTCCGTATTTACTTTTTCTCTGGATGACCATGATTATTCATATAGCAGTCCTTGTTCTCAATATACTGGAATTTGTTTTCATTCATCTTGCCAATTTTTTTGTGTGGGGAAGTAAGCACTATAGTCCAGTCCACCTAAAGAATTACAGAAGTTGTTTGAATAATTAAAAGGTTAGATGCCTCTGAAGAGCTATAGGCTTATCTCCATTGACTGAAGAGGGAATTAGGTACCTGCTGCTTAAGTTAGAGTATGAAAAACCCCTAGGGGAGAGTTCACGTGCTTCCTTGAATCCAAGTTCCACTGTCTGAAGGCATCTTGCCATGTCCTACTTGTCTTTTTCCTGAGTGTAATGTTAAGCACATCCTCATGGCCAGTGGTTGATTTCTAGGCCTATGTCAGTCTGGGAGGCACCATTTATCTCCTCAAAGTGTATTACAGAGAAAGAAAAAGAAAGAAAGAAAGATTGTGCTTACCGTTATTGAGGGCATAATTAAAAATCATCTTTGGTTACGTGGCCTGTTAAATGCCTTAAGTAGTGAAACCTTTTTGTCTCCTAGTTGACAAACATAAATGAACACACCACTGCAATTTGGAGTTAATTGCTCTTTCTCTTCCCTTAAGAGGAGCATGATTTTCTGCTTTTTCATGAGGAAGCAAATCATTACCTAGTTACTTTATGAAGACTAGCTGTTACGAAAAGCAAAAGTACACGCTCCATGTTAATTGATTTGGATTCTAGACTTTTATCTTAAGATGGTGCTTTTTTTTGGGATTGTTTTTCCAGTGATAGGATTAGTATGCAGTCGAAGTCTGAATTTAGTGTTTGCAGCAAATTCAGGAACATTTAGGACACAGTATTCTCCCAGGTTTTGCATACAGCAGCAGATCAGTAGTTTTATACGTGTGCATATTGTTTATCCTACATAAGTAGTATTACAAGGTTGTGTAGTCAGTCCTTACGATGTTTTGGACTTGCAAAACAGTCGGACAAATACAAAATTTTGAAAGTCACTGATTAGGTTTCTAAAGAGTATTTTCCATTTTTTAACATTTCCTTGAATTATACTTGCCAGGGAGGTTGGACTGCCCTAATGTGGGCATCGTACAAAGGCCGTACCGAAGTAGCTAAACTGCTGCTCGGGAAAGGAGCAAATCCAAACATCACAGGAATGGTAAGTTTTAGTCTTAACCTCTCCCTCCTCCCAGATATTTACAGTCCTGAATTGTACACTCATTGTATTATCTTGATTAAACATGTTGCATTTTTTGCAGTGTAACATTAATCCTTATACTTTATTTATAGAGGGATTGTTTTAATGATCTGCATCCTCGCAACTTTTTAAAATTAATTTTATTTTTTTAATTAAAGCAAATTGATTTGTAGCTTTTAATAAGATTCAAATTAGCAGGAGAAATAATAGAAAAGATAAGTAGTGTATGTAATGCTACTTTTGTAACAATATGTCATATTTCTGCACCTGTAGAAGTTGGAGTAGCCAGTATGTGCAATTTAGAAACAATAACAATTTGTTTTGTTTCACCATAGTTACAAAATGGGCTGGATTGTATAAATATGTACCATACATGGAGGAGAGAATTTTGAGATTTATTTCATTTTATAAGCATTTTCTATAAGAGCATAGGAAGGTTGAAATTTAACTGAACAATTTGTTTATACTATCAGCTCTCTGGAGTGTGAGGCAACAGTGACCAATCAAGGAAGAACACTTGTGACCCCTCTTTCTGGTTGTTATTTCATCTGGTTTGATCTGCAGTCCTGATTACTGAGGGATATTGCGCACCAGTTGCTTCTCTCTTAGCATTATAAATGTTTATATTAAGATCAGGACATGAATTTTTATACCTTATTTAAGGAATCGTAAACCAAATTTGATTCAAACCAGTAGACTTGTTCCTAGATGCCAGCTGGACAATGTTCTAGGCGTCAGGTGTTGATATCTAGTTAGATACATGTCTTTATATTACTTCTTCTATGAGTTTATCATCTCTTGGAGCATTGCGATCAATATTGTTCATGAAAAATAATTAAGACTGCGATTTTTATTTCATATGAGATTTGTGGTTTGTTTTTTTCTGTTCTAAGCAATACAGTGTTTATCCAATTATTTGGGCAGCAGGACGGGGCCACTCGGATATAGTACATCTCTTACTGCAACATGGAGCTAAAGTGAACTGCTCTGACAAAGTAAGTTACATAATGTTTAATTTCTTTAATTCTTGATTATTTCTTGTTGAAGTGGGTTTTATTAAAAAGATAAAAATGTCTGAGTTTTTTTTATTAGAAAAATAACTGCTGTTGTGTTTTTGCCCATGAGATTAGAATTAGCGTACTGGAATAAGTCATTATACTTGCAAGAGGTTTTTTCCCTATTATGCTGAAGATGGCTGTGGACATTTATTTCAGTGGTGCATATTTCTGTTTTCTAAGCTATTGGAAACCTAGGTTGCATAAGAAAGGAATTCTTACAGCTGTCATTTACGAAGGAAGAGTTAAAATGGCTTTTCAAATGCTTGTGTTAGTTCAGCAGACCAAATTGCATCCTTGTAAAAATGAAAGCAGTGAAGTATAGGATGAATACTAGATTGTGGGGGGTACTAAATACAGAGAGCAATATGATAAAATATTATAAATATTTTTGCAGTATGGAACCACCCCGCTGGTTTGGGCGGCAAGGAAAGGGCACTTGGAATGTGTGAAATACTTGCTACAGATGGGAGCTGATGTAGATCAAGAAGGAGCTGTAAGTAACTGTTTTCTGGTGATAAGGTGTGGGCACAGGTACTTGAGTGTCCTGTTTTATTTTATAATACAAATCCTAAAAAATACATGAAAAAAAATGAAATGTTGATGTTGGAGTGTGTTACTTCCCAGCTATTTACAGACTACGTGTGAGGATTATTTAACATTCTTTGTGCCTTTTAATAAAAATATTATTTGTAACTAGGGAGTCATGTTGACAGACTGTTATGTAAAGTGTAAATTTTAATGAACATAAATGAATTTAGATGGTGGTTCTCTGAAGGTTATCACTGTCAAGATTCCAAACCTGTTATGTCAACTAACTTATTCCTCAGTGCTCTTTGAAAAGTAAATCAAACACAAAGCATCTTTTGAAAATAAAAAAGGCTGTTGTGAAGTTGGAAGTTTTTTAGAAGTTTTCAGCTGCCTACTGGTTCTGAATAAAACAGATTTTAATTTTTTTTTGTTCTGTAAGACACTTAAAATGCTTATAAAAAATAAATAGAAGTGGAAAATTCAGGCAACTTTTGTGACTCATATGATTATTTTTGAAATTCTTCAAAGAACCTCTTTGTGAGTGGTATTGGCAGACCTGGATGATCTGATAATGCTACATTCCCATATGACAAGAAAATTATTTTACCACCTGTGTGACATTCAGGAGTTAGAATAAATCAATCTGGGCTTTACTCTTTGCATTTGAAGTGTTCTCTATTATAGTACTTACATTTTTTTTTTATTTAAAAAAAACCCCAAACCATAGCAAGTGCACTTTAAAGTAACAGATGGGTGGTTAAGAAAGTAATGTCAGCGAGTGTTCTTTTGTTACTTAAATTGCTGATATAATGATGATTTCTAAATCCACTCTACAATAAAATCTGTTGTTTTTGTTTAAAGAATTCTATGACCGCACTTATTGTAGCAGTGAAGGGTGGCTATACTGACTCAGTAAAAGAAATACTGAAAAGGAACCCAAATGTGAACTTAACAGATAAAGATGGAAATACTGCTTTGATGATCGCGTCAAAGGAGGGACACACTGAAATTGTGCAGGATCTTCTTGATGCTGGAACTTACGTGAACATTCCTGATAGAGTGAGTTAACTTTCATCAGAGTTGTGGGTTTATATATATGTAGTACTAATATCTATTTAAATACCAGTGTATGCAAATACATGATTTTTCTGGCTTTCTAATTTTTCTGCCACCTAGGGGCATTTTTATGTATTGCTGTTTCACAAGTACGTTAAGTGGCAAATGTTGCTGTTTGAAGGTAAAAGACAAACTACAGAAACTACTCTTTTTTTCCTTTGAGATTCTTGAATTGTGAGTTTTCACAGAGCATGGAGATTATTTATAGTTGTATGTTTGTCATATCTGGATCATAAAACTAACTTGTAGGTTTGAGATGGGGTTTTTTTTGTGTATTAGCAAGTGTGGTAGTGCTGTTAAAATTATACACCAATGGATAGTATAAAAAAAGAATTTTGTTACAGAGGAGAGAAGAAAACCTCCTAATATGACTCATAATTTTAAAAAGGTTTTTGGATGCATTTTCCTATATTTCAAGTGTCAGCTTACTGCATTTCTTAGATGGTTACCTACTGAGCTGCAGCACTGCATGTGACAAATTTGATCTCAGGCATATACCAAAGCAAAATTTTAAATGTTTAGGAAAATACATTGCAGTGTCCTTCCCACCTCTTCTGTCACAAAATTCTACAACTGTCTGCATTCCTGTATTTTTAGGAAGGATAAATTACAGCTTTCAGTGCAGCTGACTGTATTCCAGAAATACATCACTGAGTATTCTTAGTCTCAGATGCTGGAGTAGATTTTGATAAGGAACGTTTCTTAGTTTGCAGCCAGGTATGTAGTGACCGTGATTGACAGGGGATCTACTACTACTGAGCTTTCTAACTGAATTCCACACCTGTGATTTAGCTATACTTTTATTTATTTTTCCTGTTTCATTATAAAAGAAGTATTAGGTAATTTCAGGATTTCAGTTTCTGAAACTCAGACCTACTCTTTAAGTATGTTAAAATCAGAAGCCTTAAGAAGAAAAACTTATGTTATGTATATACAATTCCATTTACCCCAGCAAAATACCTTTTTCTTTTGATCAATCTGAGATAAAATCAGCCTTTTTCTTCTTTTTATGACAGCGTAGTGTATGTAAACAGGATAGCAGTCAAATCTGCGCACAAAACAAAAGATTAAATTCTTTAAAATTCTTGAAGATGTTTTGTCAGCTGTGAAACATCTAAAAGGGACAGTCAGCATTCTTGTCTGATTGTAAAGAGGTTATTACTGTGGGTAATTATTTGTCTGGTTGTAAAGGGGTTATTGCTGTGAGTGGTTGGTCTTCCGAGGAACATGGAGAACAGTTGGATTTTTTCCTACTTGATATTAATTTGAGCTCTTAATTTTTTAGGATAGCAATTTAAGCTGGACCTATTTTGGAAGTGTTTGTTTGGTCATAAATATATAATATTTCATCTCTTTGCAAAAAAAAAAAAAATATTTAAAATGGAGTCCAGAATTTTTTCCTCTATATGTGTGATTTTGTTTCAGAGGTAGAACTATTTTCTGTATCTTTCATTCAAATGAGTGCAGATTTTTTTTTTCTTTAATGCGAATTGGCATAGTATATATACTGAGGCTGTAGTTTATTCTCTGTTGCTTTTATTTTTACTAAATAAGTTAATTAATCTTCAATATTCTTTCACAATTTTTCTAGAGTGGAGATACAGTGCTGATTGGGGCTGTCAGAGGAGGTCATGTTGAAATTGTGAGGGCCCTGCTCCATAAGTACGCTGATATAGATATCAGAGGTCAGGTAAGTGCAGCAATGTAAATGTTAGTTTTCAAATGGGATGTGATTTTGAATACTAAACAACTGTACCATGTTTCTGAAAACAGAGCTTTAAAAATTGCTCAATCTTCTCTGTGAGAAACTCAAGATTCCCAGTAAGCATTAAAAATACATCAAATTGCTGTGCAGGTATTAAGATATAAGACACATGTAATTGTAATGACTTGTTAAGCAACATTTTTTTTTTCCCCAGTTAATTTGCATAATGGTTTAAAAGCAAAAGATGTAAATTGAATTTATTTCATCTGTACTACTAAACAGATATAATGAAATGCTTAAACCCCTTAATACTATTAATACTTAGTATTTTGAATGTAATAATGTCGTATCAATATATCTAAATATGATACAGCGTAGATTATATCTGTTGTCAGTGTAGTTCTGTCACTACGCCTGGTTGGCTCCTGTCTCCTTCACTAACTTCCTTTTTTGCACCAAGCATTGTTGTCGGTGTTTTCCGTGTTTCCTACTTCCCCTTTCTTTCTTTCTTTTTCCTTTAAGATATTGTTTTTATTCTTCTACCAAAAGCTCTCTTATTCAGCGCAGTACTCGTTTTTATTTGAAGCTATTCAGATCACACTGCCGGCAGGCACACGTGTTCTGCCAAGTCCGAGTACAAAACTAACTAGTCACTGCGAGCTGCCAAGGCTCAGTGCCTGCTATCGATGCAGAGCCTCTTCGAGAAGCCAGGAAGCTTTCAGTCTGGAAAAACAGTCGTGTCTGGACCTATTCCTCTAATCTACCTTTGAAAACCTGTTCTTGCTGACATGAGTCTGAAAAACTGGAGCTTTTCAATGTCTTGTTATGACCAAGGCAATGCAGGAACAGCAAGAGGACCCAGCATCCTTGGGGGCAGGGAAGCTTGTGATTACAGACACCATCACACTGCCAGAACAGCCATTTGCAGTGGTTAATCTAGAGAATACATTTGCGGCCTTGTTGACGCAGCGGGAGCGAGTATCATTGGAGGAAGGTTCTGGCTGTGTGCTTCAGATCTTCAGTTTGGGACAAGCAGTATCAAAATGGTGATAAGCACTAGTGTTTAGCAATTCCCCTGCTGTTTGGCACTGCAGTACCTGTCCGCCAGCCAGACCTGTTCTGGGGAGATCTGTTGCCTATCTAGATCTGTGGTGTTCCAGAAAAAAATGGGTCCGTTCTAGAAGAATGCTCTCTACAGCTAACTGAAGGGAGGTTGTAGTGAGGCTGGTGTTGGCCTCTTCTCCCTAGAAAATAGTGGCAGAACAAGAGGAAATGTCCACAAGTTGTACCTGAGGAAGTACAGATTGGATATTAGGAAGAATCTCTTTACTGATAAAGTGTTGAACAAGCTGCCCAGGGAAGTGGTGGAGTCACTATCCCTGGAGGTGTTCAAAAAACGGCTGGGTGTGGTGCTTTGAGACATGATCTAGTGGTCATGGAGGTGTTGGGTAGAAGGTTGGACTTGATGATCTTGGAGGTCTTTTTCAACCTTAATGCTTCTGTGATCCTATGATTGCTGACTCTTGTCTAGCCTTCTAACAGCTGTGTTCCTTCCTACTCATTCATTCGTATGGATGCAAGTCAGAGGAGACCTTGAGTAGAAAAAAGGTGACAGTAGGCCTTTGGGAGCAAGTGTTGGGGCAGTGGGGGAACTCGGGTGGTGTTCTCAGCCTTTCTAGTAAGGGGAAGGGCCCAGATGGGAGCATCTGACAGACCCACGTGTGGCTGTGCAGCTGATGTTGGTAGTGAGGTGTCATCTTCCTCACACTGCTGTCCTGTTGGAAGCCACCTGACTGAAGGATGGAGAACATGAAACCCAGCTGACCAGAGAGGAAAAACTCATAATGACCAGGCTCATTAAATTGTTGAGAAGGGCTTTAAACTCAGTTTGCTGTGAAGGCCTTGAGTGGGAGAGGAAAAGCTACAGATGAAAGAAGCAAGCAAGGGAGAAGGCTGCTGGGGAACTTGAACATTCCTGCTTAGAAGCAGATGTGTGTTCAGAGGCTTAAATGTCTCTACACAAGTGGGCATCAAAAAGAACGTGGTGATGCAGTCACTAGGCTATGAAAGGACTGCAGGCCTGATGACTTCCTGGGATAACATACATTGCTGGGAGCGGGGCGGGGGAAAAGGATGACACGAACAGATTTGCGACCACCAACGATTCCTCTGCATTCAGTGATGTGATGTATGGCTGATCAGTATTCTGGTACTTTGTGTTGACTTTCATGTCTGTCTGCTTTTCCAGCTTGCGTGACCTGTTTTTAGGCCAGCCAGCCAGTTCAACAGTTTTATTGGGCTATACGGTAAAACTCAGAACAAAATCGAAATATGTATTTTTTTTTTTAAGGTCTGAAAGTGCTTAGCACTGCCATGTTCTAATAGGAGAAAAATCTTTTTTTTTTAAAAATAGACACGAAAAAACAAAAACAAACTGCAGAGAAACATGGCTTACATGATAGGGGTAAAAAGGACAACACTCTGGAAAAAGTTTTATTTCACTAGAAAACTTATGTCTTTGAGTTTCTGAAACTGTGTATGAGTATTCAGTTGTAACTCTTTCAAGACAGTTGAATCTGCTTCAATTGTTAAAACTCTTAATATAATTTGCACAGTTTTTAAATTTAGATTTGTTAGTGTTTCCCTTTGCCCTGAGCTGTGCTAAAATTTGCTGTATTATATGCTATTTCGATATAGTGATTGTACTTTATATGCAGTTTTTGGAATTAATCCAACTGAATGAAAATAGTGTTAACATTTAATACTGTTTTTTTTCAGGATAATAAAACTGCTTTATATTGGGCAGTTGAGAAAGGAAATGCTACAATGGTGAGGGATATCTTGCAATGCAACCCTGATACTGAAACATGTACAAAGGTAACGATTAAAATTTTAATTCCGTTGCTTTGCTTAACATCTGTTCTTTTCTCAGTTCCTATGTGATGTTAAGATCATATCAAATACAGGGTTTTTTTGGAGTGCTGGTACCTTGCACGCTGTCCCCTTTGTTGGTAGACATCACCTACTGCTACAGCTCAGTAGGAGGGTAAGCGTGGATGCTTTACCTCAGCATCATCGACATGACCACTAGTAAGGAATAGAGAGCAAGTGCTACTGAAAACTGAGGAAAGCAATTTCAGCTGTTATTCAGCATGAGAGTTCAGACCCCCATTCATTGCGTGTGCAGGAATAAAAAAGAAAATAGAGGAAGTGGTATGTACATTATGTGCATTACCTCTTGCATGAGTCTCTTCAAATATCTTGTATTATGTCTGAATCTTGTCTTTCCATGTTTGACACCTAACGAACAGGAGTGTGTTTTGTTCTGTGATTTAATCAATCTAGAAGGCAGGGTCTGTGATACTTTTTCAATAACGTGCTGAAGTGTTGTTACTTCCACAGTAACGTACTTAACAGATCTTTTAAGAGAATTCTTAGAGTATTCTATTACTAGTTTTTGCTTGGTTTTGAGTATACAGAGATCTTGTTAGGCCGACTTTTCCCTTTTAGGATGGAGAAACACCGCTTATAAAGGCAACCAAGATGAGAAATATTGAAATAGTAGAGCTACTTCTGGATAAAGGAGCAAAAGTCTCTGCTGTAGACAAGGTAAAGAAATATTTGTTTGTGTTCTTTAGTATATTTAATCATTCTAGTTTTGCAGCAAAATTGTATAGTGAGCTGTTATGCCTAATAGAGAAAGAGCTTTCTGTATCCTTAATAATTAAGTAGGCCATAATACTTAAATGCTGAGTCTCCCGTACGCTTAATAATTAAATAGATCAGAATACTTAAGTATAAATAAATTCTCATCATTAATATATTTAATTTTTGTTTGTCTTAGAATGCTTTTAGTAATAAGAAATGAAAAAATTCCAGGTCAGGAATGCAGATTTCACAGATAAGAATAATAATTCTTATACTAAGCAATGCCAAGGACACATACAACAATTTGTTACTGTCCTCTTATGCATTACCTGCTTTGTAAGCCTTTTAAATATAGGAACACTTACTTGATACTATTTTTTAACCTCAGGATTATATTTAAATTAGCAATAATGTTGATTTGATGTAATAAGGAAACTTTAATCAGAAAGTCTGAGCAGACATTGAAATACTTTTGACAAGCAGTATCTCCTGTTCCAAACAAGTCTCAAAACTTGCTAATAGTCACTTATTTCTAAACAGAGACTGCAGTTTCCGTCAAACATTTATAATAATGTCATAAGTAAGAAGGATATTATAAGAACTGCATTTTCATACGGCTTTTCTGAAACTTTTGTAATGCTTTTTTGAAGGGAAAAAATGTAAGACATTAGAGCTGTTGAGAATACTTTTAAGATGTATTTCAAGTAAATAACGCATCTAAAATGATGTGGAGCACATGGTGTGTTCATGATCTTAGGAATGCATGTCAGACATTACTAGTTTTTCATTTAATTGCAGAAAGGAGATACTCCACTTCATATTGCCATTCGTGGAAGAAGCCGTAAACTTGCTGAATTACTGTTAAGAAATCCAAAAGATGGTAGATTGCTTTATAGACCCAACAAAACAGGAGAAACACCTTACAACATAGACTGTAGCCACCAGAAGAGTATTTTAACACAGATATTTGGAGCCAGTAAGTATAAGTATTTAATTTTATATTTTTTTTTAATCACCTCTATGTTGAGAATCCAGTTTATTCAGTTCTGTATTGAAAAGTCATAACCGTTTAGATTTCCTACTGTTGCAGTGAACGAGAGAGCTTTAAAAAAAAAAGTTTGGCAAAAAAGTTCATCATTCTAAAAGCCTAACAAAGGTCAAATGTACCTTTTATTTTTGACTTTCGACATTGGATGCTGTGTGACTTCTGTTATCATTTTGGTTTTACTTAGATCTTACTTTTGTAGGAATTATTTTCTTTGACTTGCTGTGATTTGTGATTTTGTTTGAGGTTTTTTGTGGTATGTTCTATTGGTTTTGATAGTTATGTAACATTTAAGTGGATGAATTAAAATTCCTTTGAGCAAGAATGTACCAATAATAACAGCTATTATATAGGAGGAGTACATATACAAATAAAGTGAACCCGTCATGATTTTATGCATGCAGATTGTCCTGTTGAAGAGATTTCTGAAAGAAAAGTTCTGTATTTGTGTTATAGGACACTTGTCTCCCACGGAATCTGACGGTGACATGTTGGGTTACGATCTGTACAGCAGTGCTTTGGCTGATATTCTGAGTGAACCAACTATGCAGCCACCTATCTGTGTAGGTTTATATGCCCAGTGGGGAAGTGGAAAATCTTTCCTGCTCAAGAAACTGGAAGGTAAGACTTGATTTAGCCTTTGAAGCTATAGGTTCAAATCTATCTATGAAAAGCATCACATGGGAGTTACTAGTTTTTGTGACACCTGTTGTTTTCATGTAATGCTCAATCCAGTCTCTGTTTTTGTAATGAAAGGATTTAAATTTTAGTGTGGTCACTCCATCCGTAGAGTGCTTTGTTCATTTATACAGTGTCAAGACAGTCTTGAAGTGTTGCCCTGGGTTTTTCCCACAGCAGTGAATCTGCCCTCAAGGTACTGCAGAAAGTTTGGCTGCTGAAATATGCCTTGCTAGGGGTGTCGGTGTGTCAAATATGATTCAGACCACCTTTGCCACAGTATTTATTTATTGCGCCTCCTATGTGGTGTTGGTTTTTTGGGTTGTATTAGGTTTTTTTGTTTTGTTTAGTTTAAGAGCAAATTTCAGGCTACTAATATTTTTATTAATATGTTGCTGCAGTGTATTTTCTCTGCATCCAGTTTTCTTCCCCTTTCCTCTTAAACTCTTTGAGCTTTTTGAACTTTCTGAAATGATAGAAAGCAGCGAGTGCTGTGTATGGAGAGAGTCAATATTTTTCACAGTGGAAATGGGCATCTTATTTACAGTTTTAGCTTTTTCTACAAAGGAGATTTTCCCAAGTTGTTTCAGTATAATTCAGAATACCTTTACCAGTCTTGATGTTTCTGTCTGTGATTTCTGTGATTTTAAAACTTTCGGTATTAGTCAAAATGGGGTCTGTATTCATTTGGTTACCTCATGCCCCATGTCATAAGCAGGAAACACTGTGCACTTTTTACTGTGGTGTTTATTGTTGTTGAGCTCCTACAGTTTTAAAAAACTTTTCAGTATTTTTTTTTCCTGTTTGTCATTCATCTTTTTTTGTTCTGGATTGTATATTCAGTGTTTCTTATTCAGTCAATCCTAAATACGTTTCTTCAGAAATTCCTGGTTTAGTAAATATGAACAAACAGTAAATATCAACAAACACGAATAAATACTGAAGCCTTTACATTGCATTGTTATATCTGACTATTTGGAGAATGTGGTCCAGATTTCAGTGATGGAGGCTTTGGGGACTGGCTTGTGTTTTTGACATACGCTACATTTATTTTTTTGGTGTCATCAAATACATTCTAAAATTTTAAAGAGGGATAGAAAATGACATGGCTTTTAATATACCTTTAAAAGTAAAAAAGTCTGCAGCAAACAGTGTGCATACTGTGTATTTAAGTGATTTTGTTCGTTGCATAGGTGAAAACTTACGAGTTTGCTCTAATGTTTGAAGAAGAATTCAAGCATCATTATACGTTTTTTGGATCAATAATAGGGAGAATTTATGCAGTCTAGTGAATCATAGAATGTTAGGGATTGGAAGGGACCTCTAGAGATCATCTAGTCCAAAAAAAAAAAAAAAAAAAGGTGTTTTTTTCAAAGATGGTCATTATAATGCTTTTGTTTTCCATTCTAGAATGATTTAATGTGTTTCCTGGTCTTTGTCTTTTTGTTTTAGATGAAATGAAGACTTTTGCAGGACAGCAGATTGAACCTCTATTTCAATTCTCCTGGCTTGTTGTATTCCTCACACTTTTGCTGTGTGGAGGTTTGGGTTTATTGCTCGCTTTCACAGTGGATGCAAAGCTTGGAATAGCTGTGTCACTCAGCTTATTAGCAGTTCTCTACATTTTCTTTAGTAAGTCTTATTTTTATGAAGTTTGAGGAGGTTTTTATCTCTTTTTGGAATTCAGTATTGTTTTGTAGACATTCCTTGTGATTCAGAAAAAGTGCTAAATATTTTTGCAGAAAATAGGACCCCTTTGGACCCATTCCTTGTGGTTTACCTGTAATTTGTGAGAAGGGATTGTTGAAAACAAAGAAGTATTTTGTATATTTACTTCATTATATTACTCTTATTGTTCTCATTTTTAACCATAACTGTTAAAAATTAATTCAAGTCCTGTTATGCCACTCCATGCCTGATCTGTTCAAAGTACGTGTTTTCTTCAGTTGTGAACATTTGCTGAAATGTAGCCACAACATCTCTTTTAATTTTTAATATTTTAGCTGTAATTTACTTCGGTGGTCGAAGAGAAGGTGAGAGGTGGAACTGGGCCTGGGTGCTCAGTGCAAGGTTGGCGAGACACATTGGATATTTAGAGTTGCTTCTCAAACTCATGTTTGTGAACCCACCAGAACTACCAGAGCAAACCACTAAAGCCTTACCTGTAAGGTTAGTTGTTTCATTTATTTTTCTCTTGAGTGAATAATTCAGCTTCAGTCTAATACTTTTCAAACTGTGCTGTATTAATATCCGTGGGTTTTTTCCTATGAAAAGGTGTTGGGGTTCCCATTTGAAAAACGATAGCCTTAGAAGGTCATGAAGTTAAATTTTTCAATGTAAAAAAGATAGTAGCGGTTACAAGAAAAACTCTGCCAAAGTCAGGGAGGGTTACTGCTTTTCAATATTAGGAATTTTGACTATCGTACTAATTGAATTTTCTAACAGGTAAAATAAGAATTTCATTTTCTGGCATAGCTTACTGTGTATTGCACTTAATGCTCATTTCACTAATTACTTCTGGAAAGATCTTTTTTTCTCTTTTTATCCTTTTCCCTTTTTCCTTTTTTTTTGTTTTTCCCCCACTTTTCCTTTTTTTTTTTTCTCCCCTTTCCCCCCCTTTTTTTTTTCCTGTAAGTAGAACATCCTGTAACTAGACTGCTCAAAGCTTCTAGTTTACCTGAAAGCAAGAAAATTTATGCCATGTGTTACACTTTGGTTTACTCCTATTGTTTAGAGACTTGCATTTTTAGCCTCATGGTGCTTTTATGTGATACTGCTTTTCTGTATTTTTAACCCTCTATTACTATTTGAAAATAGCTCAGTATTTAAAAAATACTTGTCAGTATTATTTTTTGACACCACATTTTTATGTTTTTGTTGTCTGAAGTGCCATTAGTGATGTGACCACTTTTATCTTTTTAAGAAATAAAGTTTTAGAGTAGGAAATGAGGCAAAAAAGAGATTGATAACAGGAGAAGAAATAAATAAATATTTAAATTCCATGTAGAATTGAAAAGTAATGGAATATTTTAGTATTTTACATTGTATGCCACTTGAAAAAACTCATAGCTGCAGAGATGCAGAAAGATGGTTTTGTTTTTGTTTAGTTGCCAGAAAATATTCAAACCCTTTTAAAGTATACAAAATACATGTTTTCTCTTTCAGATTTTTGTTTACGGACTACAATAGACTGTCCAGTGTAGGTGGAGAGACTTCACTGGCTGAGATGATTGCTACCCTCTCTGATGCATGTGAAAGGGAATTTGGTTTCTTAGCAACAAGGCTATTTCGAGTTTTCAAGACAGAAGATACACAAGGTTTTTATTACCTGAGTGACATTTCCAGTTATTCCATTTCAATGCACCGTTATCAGACATTCTGGTTTTTGCATTATAAGCTCATTTTAGAAACTGTTTTAGCCATGAAGAAATTCATATGGAAGGGGAAGCTGTATTATACTGAAGAGAAAAATGCCCTTTTTTCTTTACACATCTTGGCTCTTATTAATATCATAAAGGAATATCTTCTGCGAACTATAGTTTTCAGAAGTGTCAATGGAAATACGTGCTCATATTACAGCCTTTTAGTTGCAGCATGGTATTTTTCCATAGCAATTACGTCATTGTGTCTGAGTCAGATAAAGGGAAAAGTATAATTCTCTTATTGCTAAGAGAAGTTTCTGTTTAGTTTATTGGATTTTAATTCAGAGCTTTTATGAGTGACCATTACTTTTTCTTAGAGATAATAAATATATAGAACTTGTTGGTCCAAAGCCATAAATTGCTATGATCACTGCTGGTAAGATGGGGTTAAATATTCCTACTTGTTCCAAATGGAACAGACTTTTTTCTGCTGTCCCATCTGTAGATTTCTGAAAAAAAATATGCAGAATAGAGTATGATATTGTGAAGAAAAGGAGTTTTTGAGGGTAACTTTCAATTCACAGAGGCCTGGTTTCTACTTTGAGTTTGCTTTCAGTCAGTTATTTCTCATTTTATAGAACTGTAGAATGGTTTGAATTGGAAGGGACCTTAAAGATCATCTAGTTCCAACCCCTGTGCCATAGACAGGGACACCTCCCACTAGATCAGGTTGCTCAGAGCCTCATCCAGCCTGGTCTTAGACACTTCCACAACTTCTATGGGCAATCCATTCCAGAGTCTTACCACCCTCATCATAAATGCTCTAGTTTAAAACTATTGCTCCTTGTCCTGTCACCACATGCCTTTATAAAAAGTCCCTCCCCCGCTTTCCTGCAGGCCCCCTTCAGGTACTGGAAGGCTGTATAAGGTCTTACCAGAGCCTTCTTTTCTCCAGACTGAACAGCCCTGACTCTCTCAGCCTGTCCTCACAGTATAGGTGCTCCAGCCCTCTGATAATCCTCATGGCCCTCCTCTGGACCCTCTCCAACAGATCCATGCCCTTCTTTTGTTGAGGGCTCCAGAGTTGGATGCAGTACTCCAGGTGAGGTCTCATAAGGGCAGAGTGGAGGGGCAAAATTTCAGGGGGCAAAATTTCATTTTGACCTTGACCACAAATTTTGCAATCTGTTAGATGCTGTCTGCCCTCACGAAGTGAAATGTTTAGGCTCTCTTATCTTGCAGAGATTGGAAAAGAACATGCTATATACTGAACACAACTCGCTCTTTATTGTTCTTCTCAAATTCACTGAATGTTCTTTATGAAAATGATATGTGAAGTTTTTCACCCTTATTTCTGTATTGAACATTCTACAGTTCTTTTCCTTAACCTCACTGAAGCAGCTTTCACGATGCTGTAAGTTCTCCTGAGATTGACTTGAGAATGGCAGTGTAGGGCTGGCTTCTTGTGATTTATTGTCAGTAGTCATCCTTTTGCTTTCATTTGTAATCTTACCTTTCTATTGTAGTCCTTGGCTCTGTTGCCTTCCTGGGCTCTTCCTAATTACCCAATTGATTACTTTTTCTTAATTTTTTCTATTTGATGATCTTGTGTGTCTCGTTGTCTCCAAGTTTTTATAGGTCTAGGGTCATAGATTTCTTGTCTGTAGATATTAATAGAAAATCCATATAAGCTTCTTTGCAGTCTCCTGTATCTTTAATTTTCATTACATCTGTAATCTCGCAGACAAGCCTCTTCAATTGCCAATTCATTGTTGATGATTCCTGAGTCTCTTTCTAATCCACTTCTATCTCTTTCTAGCTAGAGGAAGCTTATATCCGTACTTCAGAATGTCTAGAACTGAATATAATTATAACTGAGCTGCTACTCCTCTCTTCTTGCCTCTCACTCTTGTCATTATACATTTCTCTTTCTTTGCCCTGCATCACAATCCTCTTTGTCTCATGTCAGTAATGTGAAAGACCTTTCCAGCTCATACCTCTAGTCTAGAATATCATACAGAGGCCATGTATAAACCTTTGATATTCTTTCCTTGTAGCATATTTAAAATTTTATTTTTCCATTCCAGTTTAAGTATTTATTTTTAGCTGTCATTGCTTTACATCAGATTATTGCTATGTTCTGTTCTATGTTAGCAACAGCTGTGTACAGAAGATGTGAATCTTCCAGATGTGTACAGGTCCTAAAGGCAGAGGATACTACTTTGGAAAAAAAAGCTATTTCTTTAGCACAGCTAAAGTAGTGATCAGCCTCCAACTGCAATGTTTCTTTGTCTCTTCTTGATCAATCCAACTGAAGTCAGAAGGTCTTCTGAGGCCCTTGTGATCGATCCAAACCTCACATACTGCCGGGTTCCCTTGTTTGTGTATGTTTTAGCTTGCAAGCGAGGATAGCCTCAGGATGTAGCTTGCAATTTGGGTTTAGTTCTCTAATGTCACCATTAGATTATGTAAGTATCTGTTTTCCTAGGATTTACTTGAGTAAATACACTTCACTGGGAGACATCACGAAAGGGGTGATACCACTGATAAAAAAAATCTATTTAATAAAGATCATTTCCATCCAGTGTGAATTTCATGAACAATGGAAATAAACTGGATGTTAAAGAAATATCTCTGGTTCATGATTTCCAAGAATTTTGCCAAACTTAGATGCTTTTGTCCACATTTATAACTAGGTGGTAACACTGCAGTAGCCTTTTGTGCAAGTCGGTGTTTTATAAGAAGTAGACGAGTTAATAGATTTTGTACTCACTTGTACGTTCGTTTTAACTGCAAATACTTGTTTCTTAGGTAAAAAGAAATGGAAGAAAACTTGCTGTCTCCCCTCCTTTGTGATTTTCCTGTTCATATTGTCTTGTGTTGTTTCTGCGATTGCCCTGCTGGCCATTTTTAATGTCGAACCAGCCAACATGACAGTAAACGTTATTCTTATATCAGTTACCTGTGTTGTTGGTTTGGCCTTTATCTTGAATTGTCGCACGTGGTGGCAAGTGATGGATTCAGTTTTGAATTCTCAAAGAAAACGACTTCACAATGCCGCCTCCAAGCTTCACAAGTTGAAAAGCGAGGGGTTCATGAAGGTAAGCAGTTACATGAATTGGCCATCAAAAGAATTGAAACAGAATGATTCTGTGAAAACCCCAAACCTATAGCTTCCTTAAGATGAGGTGCCATTTATTTAATCAGGCCAAGTCTCTCAACAATGGAAAGAGCCTTGGTGAGTTTTTACTGAAGGGAATGCCTCTGGTAATTATGTTAAGTGTACAAGATCTTTTTGCTTAACCAGGAATGTTAAATTTGGAATAGGTTTTTAATTTCTGATTTTATTTTTGCTGAGAGAAAGGTACTGGGAAAACAGTTATTCAAACTAATCAATATTTAGGAAAAGCTTACTTTGGATCATAAGATTAGAAAGGATAACTTTTTAAAATATTCTAAAGGTGGAAAAACATGCCTAACTTCGGCTGTCTGCAGGACCTCTTTGCTAGGAAACAAACAGCACTAAAAGAACATTCTGAAACCATTCACATATTCCATGAGAAATGATAGAAAATACTGTTGTTTTGCTGGGTTTTATGTAAACTGATAAAAAATGTACCTGTCAGGCTGTCATCGAGTATCCTGTATCATCCTATTTAAAAATAAAATTTAACATCCTGATGGTTCTCTCTGTAGATTACAGCTAATGCGTTGTATAACCATGTGGTGCGCTCCTATGTTTATAGCACAGAAGACCTTATCTGTGTCTTGCTACTGCTTTCTTAACAGTTGGGTTTTGGCGTGGTATTTGTCTGGTGTAACTTCAGTCATTGAGGAGTTAGGTTCACCTTTTTCAATCAAAGGAGAGAAGTGGGTATTTCTGAGAGTTACTCATTTAAGTCATCGTAATGTGCGCAGTTGTACTCAGTTGCTGAAATTATAGGGCAGATTAATTCCGCCTTTGTTTCTCTATTAAGGGTAGCTGTTAAATGCACAACTTAATGTTGAAAATCTTCACATTTCATACCCTGAATAGGAAGGACTGAGCGTTAGAGTAATACCATAATTTGCTTGGCTGGAAGGCAAAAACAAAATTTTTGTGTACGTTTTATGAAAAGCAATTTTTGAGGATTAGCTGAAGCTACAAATACTCTTTTGTTTACTCTTGAAATACTGATTTAGAGTGCATAAATATTACTTTAATGGAATTTAAATAAGGATAGTTTGTTGCATTGAAGTGGAATGTACGGTTCTGCTGTACATTTTTGTGCAAATAGGAAATTAACATTTTGGAAGTGACGTTTCAGGAGTTTCACTTTGCTTATTTATAAGTGTTTACTACTTGTCCCAGTAAAATTACAGAAATAATCTGCAAAAGGAATTCTGTGCGTTTTTGTGAGTTTTAAGTATAGAGATGCATTTTTCTTCTTTGCTTTTCATTTTTATAGGTTTTGAAATGTGAAGTGGAACTGATGGCCAGAATGGCAAAAACTATTGACAGCTTCACTCAGAACCAGACCAGGCTTGTTGTAATTATTGATGGATTGGATGCTTGTGAACAGGACAAAGTTTTACAGATGCTTGATACTGTGAGTTGAACCGTTTTCTAAAGATGATCTCTGGCTTATCTGGATGATCTCTTCCATAGATGAGCTCAGATCCATACAGTTACTGTGCATTTTCTATGGAAAGAAGACACATACACTGAGTCTGTGTGTTGTAGTCTTTTAACGTTCGTGTACATCAGCATAACTGTAATACTAAGAATGGTGGGTTTTAAAAGTTGAAAATTAAATCCCAGTAGGACTGTACGTGTTAATACTTGTCAAAAGTTTTGAAACAATCAAAATGTTGAAAATTAATATCATATTGAAACAGATCGGTCATGTTTGGAGAGGTTTTTTGTACTTACTTTTGAAGACTTAAATGAAAAGTACTTAAATGCTGAATATTTGGTGGGGCGAGGACATTACTGCATGATCCCTTCTTGGTGATGAATTCCACTGTAGCTGCTACGGCTAATTTACCAAGTATGCTTATTTCTACTTGTGAATAAGTTCCTAACATTAGATATCTCATATTGAAGAAACTGATCTCTCTGTACATGTTTTCTCCTCACAAGTTTATCACTCAAACAGAATGAATATAAAAAGTTGAATCAGATGGTCATATGATCCACAGTTCCAATTAATTATTATTAACAAAGTCTACTGTCTAATTTTCCTACAGGTGCGAGTCTTGTTTTCAAAAGGCCCATTTATTGCTATTTTTGCAAGTGACCCACACATTATTATAAAGGCTATTAACCAGAATCTCAACAGTGTTCTACGTGACTCAAACATAAACGGACATGATTACATGCGAAACATCGTCCATCTGCCCGTTTTTCTGAATAGCCGGGGGCTTAGTAATGCAAAAAAACTGATGGTAGCTTCCACAACCAATGGGGATATTCCTTATGCAGATAATGCAGGTAAGGTTATGCAGGAGGATGACACGAAAGTTAGAAAACCAATATTCCAAAAATCTGGGCTTTGAAACAAACTATTTAAATAATTGGCTGATCATTAGTGTTATTTTATGGATCAGTGAAATGTGTATGAATGGAGAAAATGCCTGCCTTTTGTTTTCCTTTCCATAGGATTGCATGAAGAGGTGGACAGGAGAGTTTCTCAAAACAGTCTCGGAGACATGACCAAGCTTGGTAGCAAAACTGCTCTCAATAGGCGGGTGAGAATGGTTTTTAGACTAAATGGAGATACTGGTAATACCTTTTTTCTTTTCTAGTATTTTCTTTTTTCTTTCACATTTTTAATGATGTCGACTTTGAAGATTTGTTAAGCCTTTCTTACAAAATTAATATAAATGATCCATGTAGGAGAAGTACGTTCTTAAATTAGTAGACTGATGCTTTATCAAAGACGAAAAAGTTTGCTTGCTCACCAAGTATTCTTTTACACAAATAGTTAAATTCATCTCTTTCTGAATGCTGAGGTGATAGAATGTGCTGGTAGTAGATATGTATGGATATTTTGGATTTTTGTGTGTAAGCCCAGTATCACTTGATTACAGGATGTTGCAACAAGGGACAATAATTGAACAAATCAAGGAATTCAGAATATTATACCACTAGACTCTTACTGCAACATATCCACCACGCTTTCTTTCCTCCTTTCTGTTCTGTTTTCCCGTCTTTATGTAAAAACCAGGAAGTGGCTGGATAGCAGGTAGCTAGGAAGTAGTGAAAGCAACAAAGAGTCTGAGGATTCTGAGGTTTTTGAGCTGCCATAGCAGCTTTTTTTGTAGCAGGGGAACCTGATATCTATTTTAATTTTAAAATCTCATATTAGTAATGTTTTTACAAAATATCTTGCTGTGTCACTCAATTTTGCCCTCTCAGAATTGGCATGGAAGTAAGATGTGTAACTCTCTTGCCAGTTCTTGGTTTATATGGAAATCATGTTCAACTGATACACAGCTGAATCAGAACTAAATTCTGGTAAATATTTTTATGGCATTTCATGTCAGCCTCACAGACACCTATTTGCAGAGGTTCTAACTTTAGAATCAAGTAAAACTGAAATATTTCAAAGACATAGAAGTTTTTGATACTAATTAATATTCCTTACTTCTTTGTGTCATTATCAGGATACTTACCGAAGACGCCAGATGCAGCGAACCATTACCCGCCAAATGTCTTTTGATTTGACCAAGCTGTTGGTTACAGAGGATTGGTTCAGTGATATCAGTCCTCAGACCATGAGAAGGTTGCTAAACATTGTTTCAGTGACAGGTAAGTGTGGCATGGTTGTGCACAGCAAATAGTACTGTGTTTTGGTTGCTTGTAGGTACACTCAGTCTTTTTAAATTTATGTCTAAATTTGGGTCAGTCCATGTGTTGATTTTTGAAAATCCTTCTGAAACAAAACTCTTGTGGAGTGCAAGTAAAGATTATAGCCTATCCTACGTAGAATAAAAAATTGTTGTTTACTGTTTCATTGACTTTGAGAGGCAAACAATTCTATTCTACATTTTTAAGAAGTTTTATATATTTTATATATTTAAGAAGTTTTTATATATTTTAGTGGGGTAATAAAATACATTTTTCTATTTTTGAATATTCTAATGTGAACAAAGCTCATTGTGCTGGTATCTTAAAAGAGAAACTGCGAGGCAAAATCAGGTATGTATCCTTTACATTTTAGCTGTGGATAATTGGAGTCCTTTTTCCCTAAACGTTTATCTGGGACTGATGAAAACGTTTTATGACCTGTTTTCCTTCAGCAAAACACAGTCAAGAGACTGGTGTCTTTGAGCTTTAAAAACTGGAAAAAGACTTACGGAAGTCTAATAAAATTATGTTTCATGTAGCAATTGTGTGGGGAATGATTATTTACATATTTTGTATTACTGACACTGAAAGGCACTGAATAGCCTTGCAAGTAATTGGTTCAGAGCAAGCAAATTGAGTTACTTTTCACACTGCATATAGTTAAGTGTGTAACTCTGCAACTGTATCATATGGATATGGGAAGCCTACATGGATTCAAAAACAATTAAATGCCTGAAAAGTAAAATTCATCAAGTGCTAATAGGAGGCAAGCAGTGAATCACCAGGGGCTGGAATAACAAAAGAGCATTATTTTTCTTCAAGTTCTGAGGTTCTGTACATCAGCGTTTACTGTTGTACAGTATGAGGCTTCTGGGTAGCTTGGACCTTTACTTAGAATTAGCTTGATCTTTAACCAGAAATATCCTGGCAAAAGCTTCAGCTTAATTTCAGTATCTGTAACTCATTTTTAAGTTGATGTGAAGCCAATACCAGCTCTTTCAAAAGGATCAAATTTCATGTTTTCTCTCTTCCAGGCTTTGTACTTTACATATTTATGTTTAGGGTGTAGACCCTTGTAAAAAACTGCCATTAGTCACCAGGTGCTAGTGAAACACTTTTTTATTATGAGGATGACTAAGCACTGGAACAAGTTGCACAGAGAGATTATGGAGTTTCTGTCATTGGAGATATTCAGAAACTGTCTGGACATGGTCCTGGGCAGCTGACTCTAGACGGCCCTGCCTGAGCAGGGCGGGGATAGGGACAGATGACCTCCAGAGGTCCCTTCCAACATCAGTCGTTCCTTGATTCTGTGAAGCAAAGAACATTAACAGTTTCTAGAACTAGCTGGAAAGTGTGAGGGATTCATGGACATGTCAAATATATTGTCTTTAATACTTATACTAAATATGCATGCCAAGTATTTTTATTGTTAGATAAGATAGGATGCAAATGGGAAGATTAGTTCAGGAGAACTTCCTTGCCACTGGTAATCAAGTTTTATTGGCTCATAAAATAATGATTAGTCTAATGATTAAAGAGAGAGTAAAACTTCAGGCTGTAGGTTATACGTTGTCACCAATGTTGACAGTACAATTCTAGAAAACTTGCTAAAACTTGAAATGAATAAACTGTAACATAAATTTTTTTTGTTATTGGTTTGTTTGTTTGTTTTTTTTTTATTAACTTTATTTGTAACTCATACCTTGCCTTACTAACTTAAAGCAGTTTTGTTCATAGCTTTGAATTGTACTTCATTAGCTATTGAGGATGGCAGTTGTATGCTTGGTTTGACTGTATTGCGTGTCATTGCATAGAAGATTTTTCACAATATTAGCATAATTTTTGTGTTTAGGTTGAAAAATTAATGCTGTGTGAAATTCTCTATGGAGTTCTGTTAAAGTAACTTAGAATTCAGCCTGGAGAACGGAAGGCTCCAGGGAAACCTTATAGCAGCTTTCTGGCCCCTGAAGGGGGCCTACAAGAAAGCTGAGGAGGGACTTTTTACAAGAGCTTGTAGTGGTAGGACAAGGGGTAGTGGCTTGAGATTGAAAGAAGTTCAGATCAGTAGATTCAGATTAGATATAAGGAAGAAATTCTTCACTGTGGGGATCATGAGACACTGGAACAGGTTGCCCAGAGAGGTTGTTGATGCACCATCCCGGGAAGAGTTCTAATCCAGGTTGGATTGGGCTTTGAGCACCCTAGTCTAGTGGAACGTCTTCCTGCCCGTGGCAGGGGGTTTGGAACTAGATGATCTTTAAGGTCCCTTCCAACCCAAACCATTCTGTGGTTCTATGAACAGGATGATAGCAATTGGTGTTTATCTTGGAGCTGAAGTCGGTGGGTTTGGAGAGGTTCATATTCTGACCAGTATTTGCACAAATTTTTATTAGGTTGTGAAATGATATTTTTAGATGCAACTTGAAACAATTTTGTACTTCCTTGCCTGAGAATACAACACCGGAAAGTTCACAGATTGGGTTAAAGTACTTACATAGCTGTTACTTTGAGAGAAAAAAAAAAAAAAGATAACTCTCAAGGGGGGAAAAAATCCTCAAGTGTTTCTTCTCTCCTTTCCTTTCAGGCCGTTTATTGAGAGCTAATCAGATCACATTCAATTGGGATAGACTGGCTAGTTGGATCAATCTCACAGAGCAGTGGCCATACAGAACATCGTGGCTCATACTGCACCTTGAAGAGACCGAAGGCGTTCCAGATCAGCTGACTTTAAAGACCATCTATGAGAGGCAAGTGTTACTCTGGTAATGCTATGCACTTTCTGTGATTAAAGCAGTGTTCATTATGATTGAGTATTAGAATAACGCGGCTTTCAAACAACTACCAAATTGTAATCTAAAATTCCCATGATCTTACTCTCTTTCTGTTTACTTTTGGAAACTTTTAAATGACTTTCAGTCATGTTTAATGCACCTTGTACAAACATGTGCTTTGTATTAAAAACAAAGAGAATTATACTGGAATTCTTTCACAGACAACTAGCTTGTGCTCCTCTCTCCCGATATAATTTTCATCTCTACTTTGGCCAAGCTAGAAGTTGTGGTTTTTTTCTCTAGTTAGAAGTCTGAACTAAGCTCTGCAAAAATTGCCTTTACTGGTAAAGATCTCTGAAGTTTTGATGCTTAGCAAGTGTGCTTGAGGCTATGGCAGTGCCTTGTGCTGCAGTTACGGAATACGGAAGTGAAGCATGGCGTTCTCCATTGCTGATACAAGTTGCTGTCAGGTGTTGCAACTGAGAGCAAATGGTTCCTGTGTTGCCAGTGAACATGCCTCTCTAGCGCCTGCCTACTTGCAAGAAAGGACTTCTGGATTGTAACAAGTGACCTGATGACAGTGGGAGGAATGAATGGAAGAGGAGGAATGTAACTGGGAGTTGGCCCCATAGGAAAAAAAGCAGAATCTGAGAATAAAATCAGGGAGAGGAAGGGTGGATTTAACTTGGGTAAGAAATAACTGAGATCAGATGTAGAGAACAGCTGATGTAAAGAGAGAAGATTGGGATTGATTAAGTTACCCGAAAATCTAGAGACTCTGCAAGTCTTCAGAGACTTGGAATGGAGAGGAGAATGAACTTGATCAGAAAACTCTGGGAAGGTGTTCAGCCCTAAGTCAAGGAATGGGAGAAGATGAACTGGATGATGGTCTGGAATGGCCTGAAATGGTTCAAGTGTTGAGAAGGGAATTAGGATTCGTTGGAAAAGAGGACTGCAGTAAGTTGTGTTAGGAAAGTTGAAGTGAAGATATGAACACCGAGCACCCAGAAGGTAGAGGGCCAGGGGTAGACTGGGCATGATGAGGCTGAGGACTGAAGATAGACAGAGGGCAAGTAGTGGATTGGAGTAGCTTCAGGTTGGGGAGTTGTTTCTGAAATACGAAACTTGAGAGGTAAATAAGTGTATGGTTAGAAAACACTTTCCTCTACAGAATGGATCCAGCTTCTCGGTTTTGCGTTTACTCTCAGTTAAAGATACTTATGAAATCATAGATAAAATAATGGGAACCCACCTCTGCATTGTGAGTTCATATTGGCTAGTGTAATAAATGCTTGTGTCATCAGGTAAATACAGTAATTCGGAATCATCAGGGATTCCTTCTCCTGTCCTGCTTTCTAGTACCCTTGCTGTAGGTATTTCTAACTTTTCTTTGTTTAGATTTGCCATATGGCATGTTTCACAATTTTCTGTTATCAGTATGTACCCAACGACCTCATTACATCCTTTTGATTATTAGCTTCTACAGTAATAAATGGCTTTGGAGTGATCCAAGTCCAAAGCTATCTTCAGGACATAACAATGTTTGTTTTCTGATAAACCAAAGGAGATGTTAGAGATGTGATTTGATCTCATAAATGGGTAGTAGTAATTCCAGTATAAACTAACGTTACATCTGTAGTAAACGGAGATGAGGAGAAGGAAGGGACAGTCACAGCTGAACGTGAATGACTTATCCGAGTTCTGGTTTATTTGCTGTTCGTACAGACACTTGAGCTGTTGATATTCAGTGCCAACTGGAGTGTGTCAGGGTTTATTGCTTCAGGTGAGGAGGAGATTCAGGACTCCTGCTGGGCTATTGTGCCTCTTGCTATGCAGGTTGTGTTTGGAAGTAATGGAGCCGCTTGAGTAGAGTGCTCATTCAGAATTGGCAGTTATAAATGTGTAAATAAATGGAATACATTAGTAGGATCTGTAATGTGAAGAAACAATGAAGAACTCTATACTATATATCGGAAAAGGGAAACTAATGATCTTCTTTTAAGTAAAGCTGTTTGTATTCTACCTGCAATACCAGGAAAACAAAAAGCAAAAGAGGGCTGGCATTCAGGTTTCTCTCTTTAGCTAAAAATAGCTACAGGATTATTTTATATGAAAATGATAAAACTACAAGACTGAGTTTCTTTGACTACTTAGCCATAAAAAAAAAAGGTTCATAATAACAACATTGCCACATGCGCAGGAAGAAAAGTTGAGGTCTCTCTCAGCTACTTCTGTTCAACCTCTGTAAGGAACTAAACATATAACTGCTGATGTAGTGACGAAGCTGAGATCTCATCTCTCTGGTGATTTGCATAATTATCTTTACCATATGCTAAATAAGAAGAGGTCTGTGAATTCTTCTCTGGGATTATCTAATGCTCTAAAATTCTGTTTTATCCAAAATAATCCTTTCTGTGTCATTGTTATTCTTTTTATCTACAACTATTTAAAGTCACTTGGCTAGAATATCCCTTTCTGTATCAGTTCAAAGTAGAGTATTTACTTTAGGTCCTCTTTAAAAACTTCAGTTTCTGTTGCCTAAGGTTTTCGAGTTTATAGAGCAGCTTTCCTGTTTGGACTGTCATGAATAGATACCAGATTTGGATACTTTTGTGTTCCTGTACAGAATTTGTGTTACTTTTCCCCTGCCTTTTATTCTTCAAGGATTATTTTTTTAAAATATTTTAGTACTTTAAAACAGGAGCATAAAATAATTTTCCTAGTATTCAATAGTTTGTGTCAAACTACTTTTTATTGTGACAGTGAAAATTCTTCGTCTTTATTTCTAAACTCTTAATTATGTGGGATTAGAAATCTATTTAGGCATCTCCCTTGGATAATACAGAATCTTGCAGGTTCTGTGTTAAGAGTTCTGTACTCGATCACATTCTCCATATAAGAAGAATGCTTTGATGTTATAGTTACTTTTCCAGCTTTTAAAATACCGTGTTACAAAAGTTGTAAATCACCAGGATTCCGTTGCAGTGAGAACTCTCGGTTGCCTTCCAGCTGCTGGTGGTACAGGGCAGAGAGTTAGCCCAACAGGCTGAGCTGTACCCGGCCAGAACCCTCAACAGTAGGTAACGCGCGTGTGCACCGAGAGCATGACAACTGATAATAAAACCTGTCCTCTTTTACTGCTGCTTCTTTGGAGGCAGGTTATAAGCAACTAGCTGCTGCCGGCGCAGCTGGTGCCGTGGGCAGTGTCATCCGGTGCCCGTTGCGGGCGGTGCCGGTGTGTGCCAAGGGGCTGTGCCGGCAGGTGGCACCAGCGGAGCGACCACACGGCGCTGGCATCCTCCCTTCCCTGCTTTGGCTTGTGACGATCCGTGTTCCTAGTCTACGGTACCAGACTCTTCTACAAGATGCTTTGTTTTTCAGTATTCCAAAGAATAAGCAATACTTTCACAATCTACAAAAAAGTAGAGTAAAATGAGAAGAATCAAGCATTAAGAAAACAAAAGAAGTCTGCTCTTAATTCCCCTCTACGTATGCCTTATATGATTTATATCATCATATGCTGTCTTGCAGTGTCCAGAATTTAATTTTTCAAACTGTATAATCGGGCTATGTAGTGAAGAGCTGTTTTCTGTCACATCTCAGTGCTATCTATTGCATTTCTTTCAACTACAATAGGAAAACTCAACTCAGACAACTGAAAGATACTGTAGGACTATTCATCAGAGTTTATGTAATGCTGGACTAGTCACCTCTATCATATGTTTCCCTTGGGCAGTATTTGTGCCTCTTTTGGGAGGTGATATACAGCTTATGGTTCTGTAGGCTGGCATTAGTGAGTGCTCAGTGTTCAGAGCTACATCTGAAGCTGGTGGGAGCTCTGCTTTCGGTAGGAGGAGTACTCTGAAAAAAATGGATATCTCAGTTTGGTTCCTGAACAAGTACACCTATATCTCTGCTTTAATTTTTTATTTAACTGGAAAAAAAAAAAAAAAAAAAAAAAAACNAAAAAAAAAAAAAAAAAAAAAGCTGACTAATACATTCTTATTGTAAAGGATTGTTGGGGAAAATTTGTGAGTGCTTTTCTATAGAAGACTTCTCTATGGAAGACTATATTCACAAGTATGAAGCCAGTTCTGTCAGGAGAAATGTACCTTTTCTGTGTCATACTGTGTAGAGATGGGAAAATCTGTTGAATGTGACCTCGGCAATATTTTCCTGGGGTCTTAAACAAAAAAATTAGGCTTCAGTTTGCGGCACAGGCACACCTCTGCAAACAGTCTTTATGGATTGGAGTTGCTTAGACTTCTCTCTTTGTAACAAGTGTATTGCAGTCGTTTCGTAGAGGGAAACAAGCCAGTGCTTTGTAGTTGCATCAAATTTTGAGAATAGAAAAAATGCCTAGTCTGCATTTTTGGCTTTCGTTCCATATTCTGGAGAAAAATGTCTTTACTCGTTTTACGTCCCTATAATTACTTGCTGTATGTATCATCTCACTTCTCCCACTCTCAGCCTCTCCCTTTGCTGGTCTGGATCTTTGGTTGGTTTAGTTTTCCGGTTGATATACTTGTTATTACCAGTACTTACTCCTTTGGGTTTATGTGTTGCCTTTTCAAGTCATGTGTCATCGTCAGAATTTTCATGTAGTCTCTCTTCATGTAGTCTCTCTCCTTGGCAGACTAAGCTCCCAGTTCTGAATTCTTGTCTGTTGTGTTCTTCATCCTCTTTCATGATTAGGCTGTTGTGTGGTCAAGCACTCTATTGTCATTACCCACCTCTCCATCCCAGTGTAATTTAATTATTTTTACCATTTTATTTATAAATGTAACATGCAGTTCATATTCCTCTGCATTTATATTGTGTTGCATTCTCCTCTCTGTTGCTGTAAAGAGTGTTCCTAATGTCAGTTTTGGGTAATGCCAAAGTGGTTTGTGGAAGTCGCAAAAAGCAGATTTTTAAAACCCTAAAGTGGAATAAAATACACGGGCTTTCTGTAAATTAAGTTGTAAGAGAATTAGGTTGTCAGATTAAAGCAAGTTTCTGTTGAATGTTTGCAGCTGATACTTCTCAGGCTTGTAAATTAGCCAGCTATAGGAGTGTGCTCTTTTGCAAGGACTAAATGAAACACCCATGACACCAGAATGAATGTCAGTGCCAGATCTAAATAAATGCTACACTGGGAAAAGTCACTGTGGCTTTTATAGAGACAAGACATGTTTCAAGAAATTGAGTTCTCAACAGTCGTTGAGCATGTGAAGAAGGCAATGCAATACTTTGAAATTTAAGAAATTTTAAACAAGATCTTAATTTAAGAACATTTAAATGGATTAAAATTTAAGGTAAGAACAGGCAAGATTGATTCAGGAAAACAGAAGAAGGAAGTGAAAAACAGGAAAAAATATCTTGTGAGAAACTTGCAGATAAAGTTTCTGAAGATAATACTTTTTCTCTTTGACGTACCTGTAAATAAATGGTCTGGCAGAGGGAGAAGATGCAATGCGGGGATATAACCAGGAGAGCTATTTCACAGAGGGTTGTGTCAGTAGCTGTGAGTGAACTGCGGATCAAAGTCGTTGTGGATGTAGGTACTGTAACATACTGGGGAAAATAATCTCATCTATAGTCCTGCTATCGTAGTAATGGGCTGTAAATCTGCACTGAGGAAAGAAATTCACAAATCATTGCTGATTCTTCTGAGAAAATATGTAAGTGCTCAGCAACAGTCAAAATGAAACAGTGTCTGTAGGAGTTATTAGCAAAGCAATGGAAAGAAGGAGGATCTTGTATTATACAAATCAGTGATGTATCTAAATTCTGAACGCTGTAAGATTCTACTCATCACATTTCAAAAAGGTTGTCCCAAAGTAGAAAAAGTATTAAAGAGGATGAGGTGAGCCTTGGTCTCACTTCAGTTTGTGCTGTGAATATCATCACTGTCCCATTTCCCACACGGTGAGGAGTCCCACATTTGCTTGAATACTTTCTCCTCACTTTTTTTGGATTCTCAGGTCTTCCTCAGTCTAAGACATTTGAGTCATTCTTTTTTTCCCAAGGCCTCAATATTTCATTTTAGTTTGAGACTCTGAATTTCAGTCCTCTTTCTTTGTTTCTTGATATTTTCTACTGTTTAAGGCTGTAGATGGCAGTGATTTGACATTGCCACCTTGTTGATTAAAAATCATGCTATTAAAGCTGTTTGTATGGGAGGGAATGTCTTCTCAGTCGCTTTCCTCATTAAATTTACTCACAAAATGCGATAATCTGCTGAACACATTTTATCTATTTACATCCTTCTTACCATGGCAGAAACCAAAGTCTGCAGTACTTAGTCTATTGGAAGATGTTCCTAGAAGTCACTAAAGTAATTCTGTAACCCTCTTGCCTGTGGCTTTTGTCCTTAAGAAATCTGAAAGTGTTAGGGAGAGTTTCTGCATCTGTGAGCTAATAACCAATTCTCTTGTAGGTATGGCTGATTTACTGGCCTACCACTTCTTAAAACTGTTAATAGCTGGTCTGTCTTTGTTGATAAAGTCTCTGCCATGTGTAAGATTTATACAGTTGAAAGTGAAACTTCAGGCATGTATATACCCCTTGAGTTCAAGAATGCAATTCAGAAGATGACTGACTAAACTTGGAAACACTTGAAAAACTATGGATGTCTGAATTTTTTACCTTTTGAAGTTCCTGCAACATCTACAATTCTGCCAGGGTGAATGCCCAAGATTGCCAATGCAAGGCCTAAGGTGAGTCTCACGGTGCTTACGTTGCATCCAGAGCCTATTCAGGATCCTTGAGAATCAGTAGCTGAAGTCCTTAAAAAAACCCTCCTGGGCAAATAACCGTGGCATGCGCATGTTTGCAGCGGGAGGAAAAGATTGGGTTTATAACAACATACAGCAGCAAAAGCTGCTTTAATTTGATGATAGATGTGTTTAAATTAGTTATGCCAAGTGCTAGGGCAGGCTGTATGACAAGTTGCAGGAACCTTCTGGTCCTGGTGAGCATGATGAACTGTCCAAACAGATGTAGGCACCTGTAGTAAAGTTCCAGTTGGCCTTTGAAATGAAGATGGCAGGAACACACTGTAGGCTACCAGAACAATTTAATGACCTATCTGTTATGAAGGGCCCCTAGGAAAAAAAAAAGTATAAAGTTGATAATAATTCACAGGAATATTTTCAGGGTCCTGTCTGGATACCATTGAGGTAGAACATTCACCCAGGAGTTTGATAGATCAGTGGTTCAGTATTTTCCTTTCTCTCGTGGCATTAGGATCTAGATTCCATCTTTATGAATGTAATTCTAGCCATTACTTGGTGAAACCGTGAGAAATGTAAGGCTGGTGTTTCTAGGAAGATAATCCTAAGAGAGCCTGTGACTTGTTCTGTCTCAGTGCTTGAAGATACTCACTGGTGCTAGGGGAGTGCTTGTCCCCAGAACTGAATTTACAATGGTTTGTGATACAGAATTCAGGTACTGACACAGTCCTCTATTCAAATGCTTCCTACTGGCTGGTTTTGATGTTGCTGTGCTTGTCGTGCTTTATGCTACAAGGGACAGTCCTACATGTCCTGCTTTGCTCGAACTGGCTTAGCAAATTCTTTTTGAGGTTATCAGCAAATAGTTGTTGGTCTCTTAATTTCTGTGATGTGACTGTTATTCTTACAGTTTCATTCAAATTATTAGAATGTGAGAGCTTGGCTGAGGATAGAGGAAACTCATGAACTATCTGTTGAGGTTAGGATCTTGTCATTGAAAATGTGTGTTTTGGGAAGCTATGGAAATCAAGAATCTTAAATCTTTGATTTTGAAGAAAAGTACATATCTTTTGAGGATGAGAAAATGATTGTGCTTTCCTCAGAGTTGTAAGTAACTGTCGTTTAAAACTTAGCAACGTATAATTCATCCATCGCTTGGGCTTAATTTAACCTCTGCAATAAAGTATTTGCGCACACATGTGTGCATGCCTGCTTGTGGCGGATGTCAAACTGGATGGCAAAGTGATATGCCAGAGCAGAGCACACCAAATTTAGAAGAATGACATGATAGCTTTCTTTTATTCTGAAGTGTTGTGGTTTTTTTTGTTTGTTTTTGTTTTGGTGGTGGTGGGGATGGCACACACTAAAGAATCTAAGGCAGCCGTAACTTCTTTATTACTTTAATGCTTTTGCAACCACTGTAAGGAAGCATTTGTGGAATATATCTGCTCTGTCTGATTTAGCAGTACTGGAAAGCATCAGTGTTCCTTCATTTCTTTGGTTCTAGATGTTGTCTTTCCAATGTCAGCACTGGTAATAGGATTTTGCTTGATTTTTTTTTCCCAGTCTTTTTGATGACATTACACATTTTATGGACACAGCCACAACAACCACAGAAATAGTTATCTCTAGTAATGATAATGAGAGAAATACTTAATTTCAGGTTACTATACAGTTCGTGCTCAGTTTTTCTTCTTTTCCTTTTTTTCTTCACATTAAACTGGTAAAAACTAGAGTTTAGTTGTAAGTGAAACAGGAGATGAATACTGTAGCTTTGGAGTTCTAAAATGCCATTTCGTTGGTGCTGTTTCACTGATAAGTTCAGATCTTGTGTGATACACTCATGTAAATCAAATTAGGAAATCACTTAGGCAGGTTAAAACATTTTTCTGTTTCACATATAGTTGAATATTTATACTTCATTGTTTACTACTTCAGTTTAAGAAAGTGTATTTACAGCCTATTGAAAATACCGCCAAGATATAAATGATATGAAATTATTTTATTAAAGAAATTGATTTTATAAAAAAAAATAAAAATCAGAAAATAGTATTCCCTAGCACTAGTAGTAAAATTTATTTTTATCCATATAAAGGCTCATTTATTTTTATAGCAATTTGATGACACATCTGCTTGCTTTATTCAGCTGAAAAGAAAATGTTGGTTCTTGGTGTTTTGTAAAATTGCTTTGTTAAATTATTTTCGAAATCGTTCAACTTTTAACAAATGACATTTGATACTAACATTGGAAAGCAATTTCAGCTAATTAAGTAGATCCTTCTATAAACCATTGGAACATTAAGATGACAAACTGTTCATTCAGGATTATTTTAATTGGTACAATTATTGTAATTTTGTTGCAATTATGTGTTGAGCTAAAAGCTTTTGTCTAAATCATTTGAGAGTTTTTTGTTAATATACATAAGTAAGAAGAAAAGAAGTAAAATAAAAACTAAAGATAAGCATTATCTGTCTACTTTTTCATTACAGTGCTTTAGACAAATATCTATTAAATTGTTCTTTTAAAAGTATGTTAAATGTTTTCAGCAATTCTCTAGCAATGTTAAACTTGAGCAAGATCATTTGAAATGTAACTTTTCTGGAAGGTTATGACGTTAATTCCAGTTTTGACACTGTTTAAATACTTTTTAATAAAAAGGGCAAAATTAACTATTGAGGGATTTGCGAGTTGCATAAAATCTATTGATGTATTAATTTAAGAAGTGTAGCTTTTTAGTGATTATAGAAATTAAAAATGAAAAAGCCGCGGAAGGTGCCACATCCATCACTCTGGTTATAATATTCTCTGCAATCATCTTTTGCCCAGGCCAGGTTTAAATAAATCACTTCCTTTAAATGGACAAATTAATATTCTTGTCAACCTCACAGTGAGGCATTACTTCTAAATAGTTAACCTGCTTTTTATTTTTCAATTTCCTTTTATTGCCTCCTACTTAAATCGCGTGGCACATGAAGTTATTACGCTTGTTACTGTGCTGATAATGTTGTCTTAATGTTAAAAAGCAGCATACCAGTTGAGTAGTAAATGATTGTTGCCCAAACTGTCTGCTACATAGACCTATATGAGGCAGGACACAAAAGAGAAGTAAATAGAGTACCAGAGGACATGACAAGAAGAAAGTTTGGACAAAAAGGTAATTGAGAGAAAAAGTGATTGGAGCAAAATCTAGTTCAGAACAGGACAGAGGAGTATTTTAGCTTTTTTTTTATAGTTACCTTTGCAATATAGACTAACAAGTCAAATTTCTGAAGTACTTTCCAGATAGTTTTAGAAGCGTACAGTAATGTGTGTTAATGACATCTCTAAAAAATGCTCCTGTTTATATTTGAAATCTCTCCAAGCACCACTGATGGATACTAGTTTAGGGTAGAACACAGAAGCCTTAGTTTTAGCAACACCATAAACAATTTCAGGAATGAAAACTTTTATCTTTAACCTGTGTAAGTCACAGAATCACAGAATTGTTGAGGCTGGAATAGACCTCTGAGATCATCAAGTCAATTCATGAGACTCCTGTACTTTTTGGGGAGTTGATAAAGTTGGAGATGGTGGCAGTTTGTGTCTTTTGAATGTTTTTTTTTTTTTTTTTTCAAAAGTAGAATATTTTTTCAAAATCTGAGAATATGAGAAAACATTGCGAGGTAAAATGGTAAGCTGGAAATTCCTCTCTTCACTGCATACTGCTTGTGGCCTGTATCCTGGCTTTTGCCCCACAATAAATGTGACATAATCTATCTCTCGGGGGAAAATAAAGAGATTAAATACTTGCTTCATATTCAAAAAGACCTGTGTGTGATATTGCTGTAAAAGCCTACCGCGGAGCAGTGGCATGGAATATCAAGTTCTTTGAAGGCTGATGCTCCAGTATTCCTTCCAGTAACTTGCTCATGTGCCTGTACAGTAAATTTACCTCTTTACATCAACTCTGTCATAAGAAGCTGCGTCAGAAGAGCAAGGCAAGGAACAGATCAAGTCATCTAAATGCCGTGTAAAGGAATTAATATGTTTTTGGGCCTGGTTGGTTTGAATTTTGGTTATTAAGAGATTAATACGATATAGCAATTGTACCTTTTTTCCTCCTGTTTCTGGATATTATTTGCAATAGATCAATGGATTAGTTTTTGACTGACTTGGAGAAGTAGAGCTTATGTTTCTGGGGGTGAAGTGCTTGCCATGGGCTTTTGGAAGTGGAGTGTCCTTTTGCCTGGTTCAGAGGTTTGATTCTATGCCATATTGTAGCACCAGAAAAGAATCTCCTGCTGGAGACAAGGATGAACAACAGCCATTTCTAATGCTAGAGGACCTGAAAATACTTTCTGAATTTCTAAAGTCCTTCATGTGGAGGTATCAAATAAAAAAATCCCTGTGTAAAGCCATAAAGTAGCTTTGTAATTGGTGTTCAGTAACAAAAATTCCCAAACCAGGTTAATACAGTATTCCTGTAAATCACTTTTGTGAGTGATCTTATTGGACTTGTCAGTTAATGAGATGTCATTACTTTTTTTTGTTTACAGAGTAGCTTTGAGCTTCTTAGATTCTTCTGTGCTACTCTGTTGCACTGCTTTTCCATCTCTGTAATAAATATATTTATTTTAATTCTTTTGCCTTCTGTAGTTCAAATAGCACTACAAAGCTGTGAGTGAATCTAGGCATTTGTGACTTTTTAACACTTTTTTTTAAATTGTAAAGCGTGCCAGTGTAGGGTGTATTCTGAAGTTGTGTTAAAAATAAAACCTTTTTAATATGGCTCAGTGACGGTGCGTGACACTGAGTGTGGGAGATTAGTTTAATAAATATCAATCTTTTAAGAATCAAAATGTTTTTTTCTTTCTGAAATGGTCAGAAACAGAAACACTCAGAAGAGGTGCTTTATCTACTCTTACTTGGACTGGATAGAGTCAGATTTGCAAAGCAAGCTTTCCTGAATACCGTCGGTAACAGAAGTTTTTAAATAGCTATTGCATCTGTTCAGTGAAGTCTCTATACTGCTTAATATGTACTGAGGGGTTTAATTTATGTCTAGACAGATATATCAAACTATAGCTTTATTAAGGTAAAACATTGATTCCCTTATGTTTTAATATTGAGTGTATGATGGCTTAACTATTCCTGCCTTTATACAAATGTGTACAAGAGCAAGTGCTGTTTTTCTATGTCCGAATAACCTGTTGCAAATTTCAGTCTGAAACAATATTTGCAGCACTATTCTCCATATATTGGTAGTACTGCAAATTTTCTGGAGTATTAGGGATCAGATGTCTAATTATCAGACTCTTAAGCATCAAGATTTCATATTGCATTCCAGAGAGGCCCCGATTTTTTTAGTTTTCTGTTTCTCAGTGTCAAATCTTTAGAAAAAAAAACTTGTGTCATTTAAAATGAGAAGTTATTTCATTATTTTAAGCAACACCTTTGTCTTAAACTGGATTCAGAGAAAAATTTAAGGCATGTGACAGATAAAACATATCGTGTCTTCATGCTCATGCCTCTGTTTGATAAGAATTAATTAGGTCTGTTGCTTTATACAGAGTGCAAAAGTTAAGTGACTCTTATCCATGTAGGTACTGGCTCCTGTAAAACACGAGAGGAAAAAAACCCAAATTTAGATGTGCAAAGGGTAGCTTGTAGAACTTCCTTGTTTTCACCTTCAGGGGTAGAGGTTTGGGAAGAGCAGCAAGAATAGCCCTTCTGAGTATGAGGACTTGCAGAGAACTCAACCTTCCACCTGTCCAGGAGCAGCAGGACAGGTTGCTCCATGACAGAAGGCAAGTTAGGAGCTGAGGAGGACATCAATACAAGCAGGGCATTGTTCTCGTGAACAAGGGTTGCAGTCCCACAGTAGCCAAATAGGAAGATCAGAGCAGGTTCAGTGACAATAACCAGGGACAGCAAGCAGCCTGGGGGTATGTGGCCATGGGGCACATTTTAGATCAAGCCAGAAAGTCAAGTCGGTGAGTCGAGGTCATGAGCCGTAAAAGGTCTGTGGATGTAGCTCGGGCAAGGACAAGGGTAAAGGCCTGAGCTAGAAAGCACTTCTTGAATCAAACAAGAGAGTCCTCCAGTGAGGCTTCTCGCAGCTCCTGGAACAGCGTCCAATCCCACATTACACAGATGCGCTGTATCAGGGCTGGCCTTGAGCACAGGCAGGGGCCGGGGGAAGAGACGGTAGAGCCTGTTGTCGTGTTCCAGGACCTGACATAACCAAACGGGGAATGTGGGCACAGCACAGCCTTCAGTGTGGATGAAGGTAGTCAATGCTTCTGCTTGGTTTTACCACCACTTGGTTGGATGGTGAAGCATCACATCCTGTGGTAGCAACCACCTCTTGCAGAAGGTGGTGCACGGGTAGGCTTTGTCATGTATAGCTGAACAGCCAAGCATCTTCCTTAAGGTATGCTGGTCAGTGCTGGACCCACTGTTGGATCATGGTGGTTATTTGCCAAATCAGTCGTGGAAGTGCAAGGTGAACATAAGCTAGGATAAATCTGGAGCAAATTCGTAATCTCTTCAATGGAAGATAAGATGGCATACCTATGAGTACTTGTAAATTATTTTTCTTTGGAGAAAAAGCCAGAAATAATCCCTCATTACTGGAATATGACTTAATCCACACCAAAAGGGGGTTTTAATTATAGTTGTGCTTGGAAAGGACATGTGTGGAATAGTGGAATGAATTTTTAAGGTTCTCTTCTGTCAATGTAATGTTCTGTTTTGGGCTCGTTTCTTTTGAATTTAAATAGTTTCTCGTGAAAACAGACACTCTGTAACACTGACAGTTTCTGATAGTTCTGATTTAAAGAAAAATTCTTCTGCCTCAGGAAAATCTAGCCCCAAAATGAGAATAGGATGTTCACAGTGCTTTATTTTTAGATCTGTGTGCTTATATTTTAGAAAAAGTAACTCCTAAACTGCTTTACATGCTAACCTTTTTTTTTTTTTTTTATCAGAGAAGTACAGGCACATGCGATTTTTGTGGCTTCTTGCCAAAAGATTATAATTTACATAAGTATTTCTTTCAAAGGCGTAGTTTAAGACATTGAGCTCAGGAGGTTAGAATAGAGACTTCAATCTGCACACCAGCAGTGGGCTATTGGCTTCTGAACAGGAGCTTTGTTCATCGTATTCAGAACACTGTTCACATTCAGACTTAAGTAGAGCTGGCATTAAAATTCAGCTAATTTGTTTCATGTGATTCATCAGCTGTGTGTTTTATTTAAATCTATGTCACATTCTCTTTTGGCTTTTTATTTGATAGATTTAAGTGTTGAAGTAGGCCACTCTTTAACTCTTCAGTCCCTGACTGAAAAAGTGACTTAATTTTCGCTTTGTCAGTGTTGAACTCTTGTCTAGAGTACTCATAGTAAATATATATAACTGAAGTGTGCATTAGCCTGTTTGTGTGGTTTACATTTCCGATGTTTCAATAAAAACATACACATTTACAATCAGTTTAGTTTTATATGCCAAAATAGAAGAACCTAAGGTAGTAGCTAAATATTAGCATAAAATAGACAATTCTCAGATTCTGTTGAGTATAGAAGTTTTACTTTGATACTGTCAGTGCTCTTATTTTTATCTTTTGACCATTCACTCCTTGAGGTGAGGATCACTTTTAGCTCCAATTAAATTTTATTAAACGCTGTTGGAAAATGGACTGTTTCCATTTTTCCATTTTTTGGATCCGTAACCTACTCCTGCGTGTCAAGTTTCTCTTCTTACGAAACCACCACCTTTTATTCTCTTAAGACTGGAGCTGTGAACCCTTATGTGCATTGAACTTCCCTAAAGTGGGTAATCCCACTGCCATCCTGATCGCTGCTCATGATGATCAGGACTTTTGTTAGAATAGGCTACGCTTGCTTTTATGCTTTTTATTTGTTATATTTTCCTATGCTGTAGAAGTAACATTTCACTGTAAATGAAGTTATTGGTAGATACTGCTTATGACAGCATGGTATGGCAGTATCCTCCATCTATTAGGTACATGATCCATTCGGGTGTTTTCAGGTAAAATTTGTGGGAATTTGTTAATTCTATTAACAATTCAGTCTGTCCTAAAAGAATTTGTTAATTCTATTAACAATACATTCTGTCCTAAAAGATCAAACTGAAAGATTAACACGCAGTTAAAATATATTCTGCCAAGAACTCCACAAGAGTAATTTACAGTGTGCTGCAATTTTAAATATCTAGTCATTTGGCTCCTCCTTCTGCAGGAGATGCTAATGCCGTGCAGTTAGCTTAGTTAAGTACTCTATAAAGTAGTTTCTCAACCTTTTTCCAGGGAATCTGCTTTAAGGGTATTTGTAACATCTTAATTCCTGCAAAAATTTCAAGACATGCAATCTTTTAAAAGGAATTTTTAGAAGTTCCGTTGTATTCTAGTCATTTTGTCCAAACATTTCATTTTATTTCTGGAATACGTTCGTAAAGGTTCAAACAAGCTCACATCACATTCTTGTTGGTTGAAGGCTTTTTTTCTGTTTCATCTCTTTGCTGGAGCTGAGAGTTGCAGGTGATTGCCTACAACTCCTCCTCCATCTTAGGAAAGGGAAGTCTTCAACTTAAAACTCAGCTCTTTGTCCACAGAGTTAGCTTTGCTTCAGGCTGCTCCATCCGGCTTGAGTTCTTGAAGCTTAGCGATCCAAAATCCCTAAGCAGACTTCAGTAATGTACTTTTCTGAATGACATTTCTAGTTCCAAAGGTGCTTAGTGTTGCTTCCGTTCTCGTTGCCTGTCTTGAGTTCCACAATCTGATAAAATCTCCTAGTGTTGAAACACCATTTAGGGTGCCAAACCTGGCACTTGACTTTGTTGAACCTCATACAATTGCCCCCTCAACCAGTTAGAATGACTACAGCACACCCTCAACTAGGGTATAAATGGGGTCCTGCCTAAGAACCAGACGAGTTGGTTCTTCACAGAGCAGCAGGTCTGGCAGTTGGACACACTACCCAAGGATCTTTCCATGGATTGAGTGAGTCTCTGTGGATTGAGTGAGCCTCACTCTCCTCTTTGGGCGAGTGGTATCTTGGGCACTTGTGAGAGTCTTGATTAATAATCTGGATGAGGGAATTGAATGAATACACCCTCAGTAAGTTCAGAGATGATACCGAGCTAAGTGGGTGTGTCGATCTGCTAGAGGGTAGGGAAGCTTTACAGGGGGATCTAGAGAGGTTAGATCAATGGGCCAAGGTTAATTGTATGAGGTTCAACAAAGGCAAATGCCAGGTTCAACACCCAGCAAATTGTCTTCAATAATGACACGTTTTTTCTTCACTAATAATGTCCTCCACTGACAAGCAGTTAAATGTGATCCTTAATTAAATGAATCAAGTAAACTGGGATGCTGCTATTGCTCAGATTTGTTAAATGTAGACTCACATAACCTAGCCCTTAACGTTCTTTACTTCTGTAACCAGTTTCTCCAAGTGCTGCTTCTGCCACAGGTTTTTCTTTGTGTTTCTGTCACACGACAGCCAAACCCAATTACATTAGCTTCTCCAGTTTCTGCTGTGTTTCTTCCTGTCTAATCCTTGTGTTTTACCCAGTCATGGGCACAGAAAGAACCATTCCCTTGAGAAGAAAATTGTATCTGCAAGACAAGCATTGTTCAAATCACCAAGTTTGATGCTCAGCTTACTTTCTGAAAGCTTAAGAACACATTCTGCTTTGTTACTGTGAAACAGGCTTCATGGACCTTGTGTCACCCTTTATTCCCTCTCCCCATCGTCACCCTCTGAAAAATTTTGATCGAAATTCTACTTGCATCCAGCTTTCGCACAGATCCTCAAATACAGCAAGGTGCTCCTTGTGCTCAGGCTGCTCTGCTAACCACCCCAATGAACCTTCCTCAGCCATAAACATTCAGCGTCCTTTGGCCACACTTGGTTTCCAGATGGGGAAAAGAACGAGTGAAGAAGAAGAAACGTATTTTCTTCTAGTTTGTGCTCCCTGAACTGAAAAAGAATCACAGAATCGTTTGAGTTGGAAGGGCCCTTAAAGATCATCAAGTTCCAAGTCTCCTGCCATGGGCAGGGATAACTCCCACTAGACCAGGTTGCTCAAAGCCTCATCCAGCCTGGTCTTAAACACTTCTAGGGATGAGGTGTCCACAGCTTCTGCGGGCAACCCGTTCCAGTGTCTTACCACCCTCATAGTAAAGAACTTCTTCCTAATATCTACTCTAAATCTACCCTGCTCTAGTTTAAAACCATTACTCCTTGTCCTGTCATGACATGCCCTTGTAAGAAGTCCCTCTCCAGCTTTCCCGCAGGCCCGCTTCAGATACTTAGCAGTTTGAGATTTTTTTGCATAATAGAAAAAGTTACATTGTTCTTTCTTCAGACAATGCAGCTCTTTATGGGTTCTCTTCACAGGGACAATGGATGCAGGTGTGCTAGTTTTTCACCCAGGAGTATCACTACACAATTGGAAGTAATACTGTAATAAATGTGGGTTGAATTTTTTTAAATTCTATTTTTCTCCCTCAGAATTTCAAAGAATATTCCTACAACTAAAGATGTTGAACCTCTACTTGAAATCGATGCAGATATACGGAACTTTGAAGTATTTTTATCTTCACGAACACCTGTTCTTGTTGCACGTGATGTAAGAACCTTTTTACCATGTACTGTTAACTTAGACCCCAAGCTACGAGAAATCATTGCAGGTGAGTGTGCTTTCAAATAAATGGAAAATGACAACTGTATTGTTTCTTCTCATTTTAGGCAGAGCTAGTTTGCATGTTATGTAGAATCATGATTTGTTCATCAGATCAGACCATCAGATCGATTAGTTTGACTTCAGTAACAGGCCATTCACTTTGACTTAGTAACTTTCCTGTAAAGGCCAGGTCATACTAGGCTAAAGTTTCTCTCAGAAGGAGGAATTCACTGTTCTTAGTTTGAAGACTGCTTTAGTAGGTGAAGGAAACCAATACACACAATAGTATTTTAGTAGTAGAGGTGCAAGTTGGCTTCTAGATCTTTGTTAACATTTTTGGATAGCATCAGTAAGATCCTGTAGAACCGAAGCCAGTGAAACAAAGTGGAACGTACCCATTTGATGGATATCCCACTAGATATCTGTGCAGTTGGTACTCACGAGTTACTTTTTTGTCTGCTACAGCATGTTGATACTCATCCTAAGGCAAGCGTTGTTTGTTGTGTGGTGGTTCTTAAGTAGTTATCTTTACTTGCTTTTGGTCTCAAAAAACTGGCTTCATTCAGTTATGTTCTGTTCTGCAAAAACAGTCCACTCAGTATGAAAAGTTCTGGCTGTTGCTGTGGGTTGATGTGGTACATGGTATGGCAGTTGTCCAGTCTTAAGGGTTGCTGTTGGCTCTGGAGTCTAACTAAGGCATCCTAACATTTCCTTCCTTAAGAGATGCTAAAGCTTTGAAGAAAACCAGAACTTTAAAATAGGATCCTTATTAGTCTTTGGTGTGACAGGCAGGGTTCTGGGTTGAGCTGAATTCAAATATTAACAGTCCTCTTTTCCTGTCATGACACTTCTTCAGTCCTTAAGTGGAATCCTTTTTGTTCTTTATTTTTTTCCAGCTTCCTTCTCTGCACTTGATAGCTGCAGTGGGTTGGCCTGATTTTGTTCACAAGATCTGTCTTGTTAGGCCTGTATGTTTCTGAAGAGATTAACTATCACATCAGACGTACTTACCATCAGAGACATACTGGGCATGGTGTATTCCTGCATTACTTCCCATTTGGGTCGGGATTTGTAACTTGATCTCTCAGAGAGAGGATTTTTAGAGACATTTTATATGCTACATAAATTTATGCAATAAATTGTCCTGAATCTCCTGAAGACTCCTGTGTATATATGATCTTCAAGAGAAATGAACCAAATGCAGATGACCTTTGATGTTCTACTCGATAAGCTCTGATTGACTGGAGTTAAAAATACAGAAAAATGTACTGTAATGACTTGGCAAACAAATGAAAACAAATATTTCAAGCAAAATCTCATTCTCTTTTACCTTTTTATTTTTCAGACGTTCGTGCTGCAAGAGATCAAATGAATATTGGAGGACTTCCTTATCCCACGTTGCCTTTACATGAGGCACCTGCTAGAGCAACATCTCTCTTCAGTCAGCCTTCATCAGCTTGCTCTTCTACAACCTCTTTCAATGGTCCTTTCAACAGCGGAGTTTTATCACCACAGCCTCATAGCAGTTACTATAGTGGTATGACAGGACCTCAGCATCCATTTTACAATCGGGTAAATAATTGAGAACCGATTAATATTCTTCTCATTTAATCTGGTAACATTGCAGATGTCATCTATAAAATAGTAAAAGACCCAGGCAAGTTTAATCTGGGAATTAAGAAAAGTGTGGAAGTTGGTACATTTCACAGTAATGTTCAGTCACTGTTGTCTAGAGGAGAAATGAGGTAAACTGCATCAGAAAAACAAATTACACAAGGAGAAAAGGAGTCAAAACATTTTGAGACGCTGCTCAATTGTAGGGTATTACAGAGGCTTTTTTTTTTTTTTTTTGTGGGGTAAACCATGGTCAGTTATTCACATACTTGCACACGGACATTGGAAAGGCTACTGAGGTTTTTTTGGTGACTTTGGTTAAAACATACAGAAACTCAGGTTGGGAGCTGCATCAAAAGAATGTACGACTGTTTTCCCTTTTGTCTCTTTTTAAAGTTATTCTGGGATCTTTTCCCTAAACTGATGTTGCTCTAGTTTAAAAGAATTAATATAAAGTGCATAAAACATAAATTTTTGAGCTATTTGTGTGCCTCAGAAAATACAGTCCTGGGCATGGCTCACTTCAAAATGGAATTAAGTACTGTATAGTCAGATCGAGTCTAAGCTCTGTGTTTTTGTGGGATGTATTCAGTGTTTTTAAACTTTATTTTTTTACTTCCTTTTTTTCTGCAGTACTAACAGTCAAAAAAAAAAAAGGTAGAAAGCTGATATAAGCCATAACTTATTTTTATATACAGGAAATGGCAGCAACTTTTAAGTGCATTAGACCATAGGTAAATGTTTATGCTAATAAGCTGGAAAGAAAATTGAGTTTTTCCTTCAATCAATGTTTGTAAACCAAGGCAGAAAAGAGTACATGTAGTACAGAACTGAAAGCTATGTGTTCAAAATTCTTCTTAATACATCCTCAGTACAGTGACAAGACACTGTTTTATTGCAAATGACTTGAAATGAGCGTATACTTTGAAGCAGTCCAACACTGATAAATGCCTGTCGCGTGAATCTTCACACTGACACTAGCTCAGATTTGTTAAGGTAGATGTTTAATTGGAAGCCCTGTTTCTGTGTCTGTGTTACTGTACATGACAAGGTTTGAAGTATGGAGTGGTATGCAGTTGAAACTTGTATGTTTTTTTGACTCTAATAAGCATTACAGAAGCGATTATTGGTGAGTCATAAGCTGTTCTTACAATCAGTTTGCGTTGTATTAAGTGCATACACCGTCTTTCAGGCACACTTACTTTTTTGCCTGCTGAAGACGAAAATACTTCTGTTTTGGCCGTTGTCTCTCGAATTTTATACTGCCCTTCTAAGGTATAATTGTTTTTTAATGTTTCACACTTTCACATACTGACAAAGAACTGTATTCATTACTTTGGAATCATAAAGGTAGTCATGAACACCACATACTGAGGTAAGTGGTGAGAACCTTACATAGTACAAAAAATAGATTGAAAGGCTGTTTTCTTCAGCATTTTCAGTCATGCTTCACTTCTCAAGTTTTGATAAGAACAGTGTTTAAAAAAAAAGAACAGCAATTGAAGAACAGGCTCTCCCCAGTTGGGGTTTCAGAAAGAGATCTTAGATACCCGTATGACACAGCACAACAGGTTCAGGTGCTTTTGTGGAAGTGCTTGAATTTTATGCAAAAACGCTCTAAATTCCAGAGATAGGGGTCTTATTCAGACCAGTAAATGATTCCTGTCTTGTTGTCTTTAAGCATTCTTTTGTCCTTAAGTAAAAAGCACATATTTAGGAAATACTTAATATTATTATTATTATGTGGGTTTCTACTTTGTTCTTTAGGTGCCCGTTTGTTATGGACCTTCAACTTCCAATAACATAATCTATTTATTTTTGTTTTAAAACCCCATTCTCCCTCCTTATAGCTATAAAGAAAACATTGGTCCCATTTAGCAGCTCTTCAACTTGGCGCTTTGGCTGTCAGTATAGGGCTGTGCTGGACATGTACGTTTTACTGCCGTCTAATGGCCTGGCCACAAGTTGGATTTCGGTTCAGCTTCTCAAAATAGCTGCTATCATGGATCATTGTGGAGATCCTGTTTCTTATGAGGAAAGTGAGTGCAGTAGGCACATCTAATTGGGATTTCCTGGGTAGGAACTAGAAATTATGTGTGAAGACTTTTTTGGGGTTTTTTTTGTTTGTTTTTTTTTACTTTCAAAAGGAGGGCAAATTCTTTGATACCTTTGACATATAACACCACCCTTATGTTTATAGGCTGCCTGCAAACTTGGAGAACGGCTTTATACTGTTTTATGCCCAACATGTATTTATACTGATCTCACATTTTCATGCAATCTGTATTACCATACTTCAAACGAAGATTGAGTCTGTAGAGTTCAAGCCTATAATGGAGAATTAATCCCACGGTTGGGAAGCGCTGGAGTAGCTGAAGTGGGCTCAAGGCATAATTAAACATTATGAAAGAATTGTGGCATAATTGTCTTATTAGACAATTTTTTTTTTCATTGCTTTGTAGTTTGATGACTCGCAACCAACAAACAGGTGCTCGCTCTGTGTTTCAGAGGATAGTCTTTGCAGTGAGAGTCAGGCACTTGAATGATCATTGAGCATTTCATGCTTGGGAGTTTTCCATGTGGTTTAAGATGTTACTGGAAAACTGAGGCATTTAATTATTCTGGAAATAGCATAAACTTTTTTTGAAGATAATTGCATTTCCAGAAAATGCCTTTGGGTCTGTGCCAATAAAATAGTTTTAAATCAGTGAAGTTTCTGAGTCATCCTATACTAACTAGTACGTAAGGCAAAGGCTGGATATTGGCTCTCCTACCTATTTAAAATAAAACAAACCAAACTTCTGCATTTGTACTAATGGTGACAATGCAGATCACGTCTCGTCATACGTTGGAAGAGCATAGGAACTTCTTGTCGTGATCGTGTGAAAATGTGCAAAGACGGCCTCCAACAGATTAAGGATATGGAACTGTTTGTATTTTCCAGAAATTGCTCAGATTTGTAGCATGTACCATCTAAGTAATTGATGCATGCACAAATTAAAGCTTTATTTCTCTGTTTGTTTACAGCTGCTTCTGAATGCAGAGGATTTTTAGTCCCTATAGACAAATCCAAAGTGGAATACTCCAACAGATTTTACTCCTCCCTCATATATAGGCCATTGAGTCATAAAATTATTTACTCTGTGCTGAATTTAGAGCAGTAGACTACTCAGAATCTTGTCATGTGCAGAAACACAAACCAAATAGTATATTCTGTTTTGTGAAATAGATGGGTAATGAAGTTTAAGTGCTGTGTATAGAAACATCAGAAATCTGTAATACAACCACTATTTTGAGATTTCTGTCTTTTTTTTAAGAACTTGGTAATGAATTGAAAGCAGTGAGCACTGTAATTCTGCTTTCCTAAAGTCTAAAGGCTCTATTGCTTTCCATTCCATTGCCTTAAAAGAGAACTGATAAGGAGCTGAAAACTGTATTTGAAAACCCACTGAAATTCACAGATAGGTCAAAACAAAAGTTTACAATATTGGAAAAGCAGTTTGTACTTCCTGACTGTGTTGCCAGTTGTAAGGGTCACAACTCTTTAAGTGCAGCCTTGTGCATACACACCCACAGAGGTGGTGTTGCTTGACAGTAGATAGGGTGTGAATTTCAGGGAACGGATTTTTACAGTAGACTTTAAAACATGAAAGATTAGCACATATGGAGTCCCCTCTTGGAAGTGTGTTTGTAATTTTGAGATCTCCATGTCTTCTAGAAGTGACTTTATTAAAAGCCTGAGTTCTCATTTGGACCCTTTATACCGATGTGCTGATAAGACTTTTGGAAACTTGGATAGTGCTTATTTTCTTGAAGTTTGTTGATAGAAAGGAACCTGGTTATAAAAGTCATGATTAGAGTTAACTGATATTTAGGGGGATGTGGGAGTGTGGAAGGTATTTCTATTTTAAAAGATTCTGATACTTGTTTTATGATAATTATCATTGTCCTTTAAAATGATAATTGTATTGAACAACACACATTAATGTATTTCCAACAAAACAAAGCTCAAATATTGCCTGCTGTAAAAATCTGTTGTATGATTTAAAAAGTCTAGTATTTGTGGAAGCCTTCAGATTGGTTACTACAAATATGGGAAGTTGTAGTGATGCTGTTGTGCATCGTATTTTTTACTTTTGATGCAGTTGCTTTCAGTACTGTGAAACATTGTAAATTTTACTGAGAATCCAGTTTTGGGTTTAGGAGGTCTGAGAGAGTGCAATTACCAGAATTATCCTGAAATGAGCCTTTTTCCCATACTTAGAACAGATGTTAGAGTGCAGCTACCAAAACCACTCCAACTCTGTTCCTGCAGAATACCATGCCAGAGCATCCATTGGCACTGAGGGGTCTGGAAGAATTCACTCCAGAGCTTTTGACTGAATTCTGTTCACTGCAAAAAGTAAAGAAAGCTATTAGTAATTGCTGGTTTTCACTTACTAAACTCAATTAGAGGATGTGTTTTGTTGAAATAAGTTTTAATTTATTATTACATTTTGATTTGTGTAATTGTTTGTCCCTTTTTTGTTACGTTTTTTTTTTTTCCATAGCCATTCTTTGCCCCATATCTTTACATGCCAAGGTATTACCCTGGCAGTTCTCATCTCATCTCACGTCCACCACTAAAAACGAGTTTGTCCAGAGATCAGAACAATGGCCTAGTAAGTATTTTGAAGGATAATTCAAATACTAACCTAGACAATAAATATAGTGAGTAATGAAAATTAAGGTTATTAATGATGATTCACTATTAGACAAGTACAAGCTCTGTATTAGAAATACTTTAAGCAAAGGTGTTATTAACGTGTAAAATGTATTTTGTTTTAACTTTAGAGATTACTTAGAGAAGGAAAAGCAATTCTAGCATCCAGGTATCAAGATTAGAAGAGCATGACCTGTAATATTGGCAGGAAGATATTTTAATGAAAATGCTAGCTGTACTAAAGTAAAGCAATTGATAGAGTGTAATATTGTAAGAACTAACTAGTACCTTGTCCCTTTTTTGTTACGCTTTAGAGTGTTACTTGTCAATTTGTATTCAAACTTTAGAAGATAACATGACATCATTTAATGTTGTAGAGAATAGTGAAAATTGGAAGGCTAAAGTAAAAAGTTAAAAGGAATGTTTTAAATATTTCAGTAAAACAAAATACATTTTTATCTTCAGTATGCATCAGTTGGAGCTTGGTTTTGTAAGTACATATAATTCAACTTTACCCCTTGAAAAGGAAAACCGAGCGGACTTTTCTAGCTTCCTGTAGAATAATAAAATTCCTGTTTAACAGTATTTATTTTACTGGCAGATGGCTGTTCAAATGGAGTTGAGAACCAAGGAAAGCTAAAAAAAGTAAAAGCCTCACGTCAATCAGTTTATTTCTAGGATATTGATACAATGAGCACAAGTATTAAAAGGTGGTGAAATCTTTAATCGTTTAAGGAAAGCAAATGCGTTTGTGTTGGGTTATGTATTGTTACAAAATCGTTCTCATTCGCTGTTTACTTCATATTTTTTGTTGAGCCCTTGATCACTGTACCCAAACCATAATATTTTGTTGTTGTTAGGATGTTATCAAGGAGGATGCTGATGAGGGGCTTCCTTCACCCACAGACCCCTCAATGGTAAATGAGTAGTCATGTGGTGTGGAAATTTTAGCATCTCATTGCTTTTTCCAGTAATGAGTCTGCATTAATCTTAACTGCAGTTCACTAACTCTGCATCAGTGGCTTTGGTGGGCAAATAGAGTAGTTGAAAACTAATGTAGTTCGTGAATGAATTTAAGAGCTAATATTTCACTTATAAGATGTATTATATTATTCCCCTGTAGTGTTCCCCTTGCCTTTCTCAGTAGCTGTGATGAGCTTGCAGTAGAAAGAGTGTTGTGGTAGCTGAACAAAGTGAAGAATGACAGCTGGTCATTCAGCGCTTAGATTTTAGAATGAAGTAATTGTGTGTTTTCCGCTTTAGTCAGCTCTCTCACCTGGTCCATACTTCTTTAGTTGATGGCATAAAGCTGTTGCAGTTAACGCAGTATAAAGCAACTTTTGATAGAAATTTTAAAAAAACTAAAAATGTGACATCTACCTTTTCTATGACTTCGTGTTTTATCCTAAGTGGTCACACAAAGAGGTCTTCTTTATAGCTATCTGTTTTAACTCTAACTGTGGGAATCAATGGAAAACCGTTATTTATTACCAAAGCAAAGAAGTTAATACGATTGTCATCATTCTTTTAATACTTGCTGTCAGTAGTTGTTGGTAGCAGTTATAGTTTGATCTCAGTTATTTTTTTCTTCTAATGAATCATTGCAAAAATGTCTTTCCATTGTTGTGCAATAAAAAAAGCCCGAAACATTAAAATTCCAGCACTGTATTTAACTGCATATAACCTTCACTGAGCACCCCGGTATGGGCGATGCAGTGGAAAACGTACCCTCAAGTTCTCTCTTCGAGGTCATTAGCTACCTTGTGTGAAGGGATGACTTTGGAGTAACTTGTTCTCATACCCTATTTTTGGAGATGCTGATGCCTTCCCTGTGTTCGATTCCTTATCTCAGTATCCATTCCCTTCCCAGTCCTTTGCAGCTTGTCGGTGCAAGGAGGAGAAGTAAGGACTTTCTCCAAAGTAGTGGGGTGATGACTGAAGCGTGTGTGTATCCGTGAGTGTGAGAAAGCACACAGAACTGGAAAAGTGGGATTTAGTCTCAGGGCAAAGTAGTGAATGAGCTCCAGCAGCAGTCCTGGACCTGGTTGCTCTTCTGCTTGCTTCTCTGCCTGTGTATCTGAAGCATACATAGGCTGCAGATTCAAGCAGCAATTTAAAAGACTAATCCAAGTTATGTAGTCTGTTAGCTGTAGATGAGAAAATAGTTATTAGTTATTTCAAACAAAGTTTCTTTTTAATGTTCTGTAATGGGGAATTGTGTTAGATCTATTTTTTTAGTTTAATTATACTACTGTGAGTCTGTTTAGTACAACACACCAGATCATACACTTTTCTAAGACATAACAATGTTTAACCTACAGTATAAATATAAAATTTTGAATTATTTCAAATCTCTTGGATAGTTTGCGGTAATGTTGTTAGTCAGGGTATGGTATTAGATTAGACTAGAAGGATTCTTTCAGTTGGAAGGGACCTACAACGATCACGTAGTCCAACTGCCTGGCCACATCAGGGCTGACCGAAAGTTAAAGTGTATTGTTAAGGACATTGTCTAAATGCTTCTTAAACATGGACAGGTTTGGAGCATCAACCACCTCCCTAGAATGCCTCTGTAAAGAACAGTGTGTGCCTGACAGGATACCTCATCAGGGCTTCACCTATTCTAAAAACACTTCTTTTGTAGGCTTCATTGAAATTTCTGTGAAAGGAAACACACCTATACTTGTAGGTGCTGCAGTTATCCAGAGGTGAAGGGTACATCCTTCTGTTTACGTAGCTCTTAATTGATGGGTGTTGCCACACTATGAATTGTACAGCTTTTACTTACTGCATGGATTGGTGCATGCAAAGTAATGAAATAAACTAAAAAAATGTACAAACTAGTTAATGAACACCAAGTGTGTGTAACTGGTTTGATGACTGAAAACAAGAGGAGAATCAAAATTGTCTTTCATGCAGATCTGGCAAGGAGACAGAAATGTTACAACTTTACATCTGTGTGAAATAGAGACTGATCGTTCTAAGTCTTAGAGGGCAAACCCCAGTTTCTTCAGGAATATCAATGTTTTTTACACAGATCATCGTTGCTACTCATTGCATGAGTTGGCAGAGCTGTGTCGAGGACGTTACGTGATATAGTGAAGGCCCTGCCATTGTTGTCACTCTGACACTAGAGTTGACAAAGTCTCAAATCTCAGAATCCTAATCATTCATCTTGTAAAATCAGTGTTAAGTCTAGGTTAGCTGTAAGTGGAAATCAGAGATGTTTTGAAAGCAGTCATCATGTATCATTAATTTGACTTCTGCTACCTTCTATACTTGGATTCTGTTGCTGATGATAACTTGTCTATCCCAGACTGTAGTTTACTGTTTTTACTAAATGGATCAAAACATAGATGTCAAACTGGTAAATTTACCAACACCACCTATGTAGTTGTATCAACGTGAAGGTGAATTGCAAATTTTAGGTTATTGACTTAAATCACTAATAAAAATAGTCTTTTAAGATGTCAGCCTTTGCAGATCTGTGATGGAAGCAAACGGGCATTTCTGCTGATTTTACTACAGGAATGGTTACTTCTGGCAGGAACTGCAAAAACCTCTTGAGTGTTCTTCTGAGGAGTTTTATCATTGGGTTGTAGTGGTACCAATATCTGTTCATAGTATCCCCTATTCTATTGGAAATCAAACTAGCATTAGCAGCAGTTAATCTGTCGTAAACTTGTGTGCTTTAGTTTGCGTTGTTAAATTATGACCTGTTAAGATGTAGGTCATTGCAATGTAGTTACTTTAAGTACATTTTCCATACTTCACTGAATATGGAATGCCTTAAAATATAGCATGTGAGCTTTGAATGAGAACGAATGTGGCCCAGAGCAGGTAGAGTAGATAAACATACAGGACTCTGTGAGGAACTGGAAGTGCTTTTCAGAAGTATGAGTATGAATGAAAAACAAAATTTAAAAAAATGTGGCATGGGAATTTTCTTCCATGGCTTTTCCAGGTGCTTTTATGAGGCATTTTTGTGTTTTGAATACCTTTTCAGTTCTGAGGTGCTTGGTGATGGTTTGCTCTTTTGGGATGTATGTGTGTGCATACGCGTGCTTACGTACAAGGTTTCAAAGTTACTCAAGATACACTGGTGCTATAATAGGATCTTGAAATAGCAGGAGAATGGTGGTTAAAACAGGATTTTCCATCAGAAACGCAATGTAAAACTTCTGTGCAAACAAAATACAGCGTCACTTTTTTTTAGATGTGCAAAAGTGAGTAGTCCGCTCCTAGGAAAATAGTATTTATGTAGCATATACTAAATGTATATTCTGTCTTAAAAGTTTCATCGTGTTATGAAAATATCCTGTTTCTGCCCTAACACTGATTTCCTCTGTTTACTTCAAAGCATGTCATCTGTATGTTCAACCTTTCTGATGTCACTTTAAGCTGTTGTTTCTTTTCATTCTGTTCTGTCCTTTTCTCAAAGCCGTGTAAGTGTGGGTTAAACAGACAGGTACAGCCACTTTCTGTGAATTATCATTCACTTATTTCAGTCATTTCAGAAGCTATCATACTGGCGCATCATGCTGGGCTGTCTCTAAACTGCTGCTCATTACTAGCCTTGAGGTTTGTTTTGACAAGCTGCTTTTAGCTTTTGCATGGCAAATACTTTTCAGACTAACGTTCTCTAAGCATCTCTAACAAAACCACGAAGGCTGAAAAATGTGTCAGTTTAAGTACAGTTTTAATTCACTTACGTGATGACAATATCACTAAAGCTATTACGTGTTCTTTGGAGAGTGCTTTTTATAAAGAATGATTTGGATTAATGTGTGTCTATTTCAAACGGTTCACACTTGAACAAAAATAGTCTAAATATTTTAGCACTTTTCTTTATTATGTGATATGCAGAAAGAGGAGCTTCTAAACTAATTCTTAATGCATGCAGAAAGAATGACTTCTTGATTGTTAAAAAAATATTTTGATCTCAAGAACTGTTAAATTAGAAGTGGTTAAAACTTTTCTTCATTTATTTTTAGATATATGATAGATAATGTATTTAACAGATTCAGAGAACAAAAGCAATCACTCACACACATTGCTTAAGGATCATTTATTTTAGTAGTGCCACCATATAATTTTGACTATAACAGTTGCTTTTATTTTGATTGATAAGCTTTCTTTCAAAAATAATTAACATTTGAATTAACTTAATACATTTATTCATGTGTTATCTAATTCATACCAATAGTAAATGGTGTATTTATGGGGAAATAACAGACAAAACCAATGTTCTTAAGAAATACCCAAAATTCTTCTTTAAGGAGAAAAAAGAGGGGTGTACAGAAAAGTAGTATATGATAAATAGTTTATGGATGAAGCTTCTTCCTGTCATCTTCATCAGTTTGATGGCTGAGTTATATCCTTAACATGATACAGGTTTTAGCTGTGATAAATATCAGACTAGATTAACACATAAATTTCTGCCTTTAGATGCCTAATATGATAAGTAATTAGGTATTGTAGGCACCTATTTAGGGAGGTATTGTGAAATTGGAAAAGTAACTCGTCATCAGAAGGAATGCCAAGCCCTTAAGTTAGGTGCCTAGACAGTGGTCAAATAATGCTTCATTTTTATGAAGTAATTCAGGTAGACTACCTACCCAGATAATGGAGTATATATTTTGTTTGTTTAGTGTCTGTTTAACATCACATAGAAAAATATAAATGGTCAAAAGAACAAAGATTAGTGCCCCAGCTCTGCTTTGAGGCAAGTGTGCCAACTGCTAGGCTTAGATTCCTCACAACCTCCTGTAGTGTTCTTGAGTGAAATGGGTAATTTGCCAGTTTTAAGTCCATTTCATGCACATCTGGCAGAGAACTTTAGATGTAATGCATCTAAACTTCTTGAAACTCCGAGAGAAGCTTAGGTGTAGATCACGCCTACCTCCCCAGATCAAGATATCTCCAATAACAGTAAGTTAGAAATAACTCTGAGGTTAAATGATAGTAGATAATGGGGTATGAGCTTGCTGCATTGAAATCAACAGTTTAATAAATTCTTAAATATTCTGGTTTAGATAATTCAGATATGGTAAATGCCATTCTGTGTGATAATCCTTAGTTTTCCTAAGCAATATATTTGGATCTATTAATTTAGATTAATTCTGAAAAATTAAATAACTTTGAAATAATTCAGTAAAAATGGAAAAAATATATTGTGACAATAAAAACAGCTTTTGATGATTTGAGGGAATATAGTCAAGCTTCATTGAACAACCTCTGGAGAGTAAAAAATGCGCTTTTACATCCCAGGGTTTATGCATGTGATGATGAGCTCTGAAGCTTTACAAGCTCTTTTGCATCTTCCCAAAATGAGCTTTGTTTGGTGCATGGTCTACAGTGCTGAACCCAAAACTTCCTGTTCAGAAAAAAAAGGACAGCGCAGCCTTCCTCTCAGGAGGAGGGTATACAAGAATGTCACGGCTGGTAGAACTGGTTCTGTTTTGCTTTTAGGAATTTGGAATCGCTAGCGTAACTGTTTAGAGCTTTGCACTTTGCTTCTATTTAATGCACAGGTGCCCATCCAGAAAGAATGTGTTGAGGTTTTTTTTTATGAACATACTGTCTTAGCGTACTGACTACCTGCAGGTACATCTGGTTTGGTTTTCCACGCTTTCTTTGAAATTCCCAGAAGCTGGTGACATTAACAGGACAACGTCTGTGTTACCCATCTGAGTTGTGAATAATTTGTACTTAAATCTTGCCAAAGTTTGAGATGTATGAAGCATCCTGATAGTACCTTGGAAGGAAGTGGCAGTGCTGCTCTGTGTTTCTGTACTGTGGCGCGCAGCCCCTTGGCTGATCTTGCATAAATGGAGCTGAAGAAGCCTCTGGAAAATGGACAGATGTTGCTGAAATTACCCAATGAATCCAAGTAATTGAGGAGTTATGTTTTAGATCATCTTCATCCAATACTAATCCAGGAGTTTTAAAGACAGGAAAATCTAACTTGTGTCTTCATTACTTAAAAAAACCAAACAAATAAACAAAAGTCAACAACCACAACAACAAAACCAACCAACAACAACAAAAAAAAAAACAGATCCCAGGAAAAAAAATCCTACTCCACTGAAAACCAAACTTAACTATTAAAATCAGGGGGAAACTCTGAGTAAAGACACATTTGAAATTGATTATCCTTTACTTAATATTTCTTATTTTTATGTTGTTTTTTTAAAATAACATTATTTAGAGAATTATTTTCTCATAGAGGCAAGATGATATTCTGTGATTTTTCTGATAGAAATACCTATCATAAATGTTTCACAACGTATAGGTATTCTGATAGTAATTAAAAATGTCTGTGCATTCTTATTCTCATATGTGAATTTTAAAATGTAGTTGAACACCGCTTGATTTGTGTTTGTGTGCATCGTGAAAATCTGGGTCCGCTGGCTGCTGGAACCAGTCTTATGTGCACGTTTTCTCACGTCTTACAGGGAGCAGGAGCAGGCACAGGATCGACGGCAGGAGTATCCCACGTGTCTCTGAGCACTATGAGCGTGGAAGCCGTGTGTGAGAAGCTAAAGCAGATAGATGGTCTGGACCAGAGCATGCTACCTCAGTACTCTGCAACTATAAGAAAGGTAATCAGCTGAATTTCATCAATGTGTTTAGTACCTAAGTGTGGAAATACGCAAGGAAAAGGAAGTATTTAGTTGCCTGTTTTCTTGAAAATGTTTGGGGTTTTTTGAAACACATCAAGTGTCAATACCTATCTTCTGTGAGTGCCAAGTTTGGAGGACATTTTAATATAAGTATGTATTTTTAGAGAAAATGTTCTCTCTCAAAGAGGAAGAATGGACTCAGAAATGTAAATGTTGATGAGACTGGTTATTTTGAGAAAAGAAGCAAGAAAAACATTTTCAAAATTGCCATTTATAGATAAATAGGGTTGCAAATGTGTTCTCTATCCAGGTAGCAACTTCTCTTGTTTTTTTTCCCTGAGAAATTGGCACATCTCTTCTGTTATAAATGAGTGTTGAAGACGGTTCCATTTCTGTCTTATCATATTCCACAACTATTTGCTTCAGAAAAAGGCCACTATACGTTTTTCTGCTACTGCTCTTTTCTCTGAGACATTAGCACAGAGTGATTTTTGTCTTTATTACTATTTTCACTGTTGTGTGTGCTCATTTTACAAAGAAAGAAGGGGAAAATATGAAGGCTGTTGTTAGTGAATGTTTTGGCTGAGGTCACTTTGTCCCAGTTCCTGTCATATCTTAAAAAATTACGGGGAGGATGTTGATTCAAGGATTAAGAGATGGGTTTATCATAGAAAGCTTCAGCAATGTTGCTTAAAACAAGTAGGATGTCAAATTGAAGCTCGTTTAAGTGTAACTGCAAAACATTCATGTTGATTCAGTGCCTCCAGAGTGCTAAAAGGATGTGCTCATCAGTTACCTCTAATGATTGTCCTCTTACTACTTGTAGTAAGAAATGCAAGAGTACAAATATCATGTAAAAAGGCAAAAAGAAAATGGCTCAGCCTGATCTTTTTCTTGGTTTGATTAAGACTATCTGCTGGAATATGGGAACAAAACCACGGAGAGCCTTCAGACTGAGCAGAGGTCTCATCATGGGTCTTCTATTTTGTGACTACTCTCCTAAGACATGATTGTTCTTTTACGTTCTGTCTGCTGATACATGATTTAGAGAGAAATACTTCGCATTCATATGCAATGAAAATGGTTCTGCATTGTGTTTGATGCTGTTGAAATGTATTGTGTTTGACGCTGTTGAAGGTTTAGCGTTATATAAACATACCTCATATAAGGAATCACCTTCTGGGCATCTAGATGGCATTCTTTTGTGTTGATCTCTGAATAATGATGAAAATGAGAAAGAAGTCTAAGCTTCTGTCCCTGGGTATTTCTGATGATGGAAGGAATGTGTGTCTGTGTTTATGGAAGGAAGGAAAGAACTTGGTGGAGGTAATACTTGATCTTGTGCCTCAGGCACGGGTCAGATGATGCCCAGGACTTAACTGCCTGATTATCTTCAGGTACTTGGGCATCTGCAGTCCATTTGTATCCTGAGTCTAAGAAATCTAGGGAAATTCATGTGGTTTATTGCCTGTGAAATGTTCTGCCGCTAGTGTGGTGTTCCCTTATGTCTGTCTATAGAACACAATCGTATTGCCTTTCATATACATGTTTCTGATGGGTTTAACATTTTCTTTTTTTTTTTTTCCTGATGCATAGGTGTTTCTTGTCCATCAGCAATCATGAATAAGTAAAAACATACGTTTATTATGTTGGATTGGACTTAAGAGTGGTGCTGGGGAATTTCCCTAGTAGTTCCCATCAATATATCCAATTTAAATTACCTTTTTAGTTTGTTACTGCCACACCTTGAATTTACATTATTGAGTTTTATTGTTTCAGGCAAATATAAATGGCCGTGTCTTGGCTCAGTGCAACATTGATGAACTGAAAAAAGAAATGAATATGAATTTTGGTGACTGGCACCTGTTCAGGAGCATGGTAAGATTTTTCTCTTCAGTATTCAGGTCATCATAAATTTGTCTTTTTCATTATGAACCTTATCTTTTCTTTTGTTTTGTTTTGGTTTTTTTTGTTAGCATCTTCTTTAAGATGATAAAGATCATCTTAAAACATAAATGCATTTATTATTTTGCTACCTTGTATTGAGCACTGTAATGAAGAAATCATTGCCTATGGATTTGCATTTTAATTGACTGCGAACTCTGAAGTTTTTCCTCCTCTTTTTGTAATGTATTTTTCCTGTATGGGCTTTTCCCTTTTAAAATTTGCCTAATTTACTGAAATTGTCAGACCTCAATTCTCTTTGAAGGCTCTCTCCTTCTGTTAAAAGCTAGTCAGAGAGTTCAAAGTATATTAGTGCAAGGAAGTGGACAGCCAGACTGTTAGAGATGCATGGCACACAATTGCATAAGCGTGATTTTTAAAGACACTTAAGCTAAAAATCAAGCCAATGAGATAAATGTATGATACTGGATTGATGTATACTGATATAATGCGAGAATGCTGCATTGCATACTATTATTGAAGCGTATGTATAGATACCTAATTTCCCTCATTTCCTTCCACCCAGTGTGAGAGTAAATGACAGTTTTACAGTGCAGTTTAAGCATCACTGAAAACTGTGTTTTGAGTATTTTTAGTATATTGCCTGTTTTCTTTCTGAAAAAAACAATGTATCTATCAATTGCTAAATCAGTCTTGAAAACACTGAGGATGGCAAGATGAGATTTATTGTTAGATTCAGATTGATTAAGCCATAAAACGGAAGTGTTTGGGTTTGCTTTTAAATTTGTAATTTATCACTTGCCATGTTTTACAAGAATTTAAGTGTTTTGTGGCATATGAGTTCTTTTAAGAGTCTGACCAGTAATAAGAATAATGTTTAAATATAAAAAACCCTTAAATTTTAGAATGTGATTTATCCTAAAGAACATGAATTCACTAGATCTCTGAACAGATTTTTCTTCATACTTTTCCATGATCACAGCTACGTAGGTGGGTACGCTTTTACAGTTGCAAATTCCTTGTTCCTGTTTTTAATAGAGTTTTCTTTAGCAGTTTTGAGAACTTCTTCTGTTTATATTATTACACTTACACTGTCTCTTTTTGTGTGTTAAGATACTTGAGATGAGGAATTCAGAAAATCAAGCTGTTCAGGAAGATCCTCGTGGAACAGCTGAGCACGTTACCACCGCAGTTCCTCACAGCGAGCTTACTCGTCGTCCTGGGCATAATGCTGAGTTGCCTCACACCGAGCTTACAGGTCTTTCTGGTCAAGCTCCCTACACACTTAACTTCAGCTTTGAAGAACTGAACACAATTGGTCTTGATGAAGCTCCGCCACGCCATAGTAACTTAAGTTGGCAGGTATTTAATAGAGAAGTGTGTTCTGCTTGCTTACCTGTATGATTAAAGGGGTTTTTTCCATCCCTCAGTACAGAGAGGTCAAGAAATAAGCCTGCTGTGACTGTTCAAGTACTTGCAGTTCTCAGTCTTGGAAAAGACCTGTTTTGCAGAGGTGTAAATGCTAGTCACAGTCTGAGTCAAAGTCTTTGTCTTTGCCATCTGAAAACTATTCAGCTGTTCAAATAACCACTCTTCAAGAGAAAAAAAATCAAAGCTTTCGTGCTCTTTGCATCTTTCTTAGGATGGAATCCTGCAAGATTTCTGTTTTATCGTAATATTCAGACTTGATGCGTGAAATATTTTAGCTATTTGCTAACCAGATGTTACGCTAATCAAAGGATTACTGATAAATTGTATTAGTTTTTTTTAAATAGACAACTACAGTGTTCTATGACACCAAAACCTTGTCCTGACAGCACGTAATCTATCCATAGACTCCAGAGCTGACATCCTTCTCTAATTGTGGTTTCTGCCATAGGTTATGGCCAAGTTTATTTTATTTTTTTGTATTATATGAAATCACCCAAAGTATGTGATTTTTCTTTCGTCTTTTTTAAGAAATAAATCAAATCTGTTGATATCAAAGTGATTAGAATTCAAAAAAAACAAACAAAACAAACCACTAAAAAAACAACCAACCAACCCCAAACATTTAGCGTCTTCATCACTTGTTTTAGAAGTCTAAACTAGAAAAACTTGAAGGTGCAGCAAAATTGGAAGACACCTCAAATTACTCGCTATAGGTGATATTTTTAATATTAAAAATTGTTGCTGAAAAGAGCTTTGGGATATATATCCCAGAGATAGATTTCTATCCCAGATACCTCGGTGTGTGTGCGTGCACACTTGTGTATATTTGTAGGATCCTGATTACCCTTCCTGCCTATTTCCAGTAACATCATATCAAGGGATGTTTTTCCAAACCCAAGTGGCATGACTCACATTTGTTAACAGAAAGTACAGGAGAGTCTTGTTTAAAACACTCTTTGAAATGCAAGTTTAAATAAATAGTGCTTCTGATGCCCATATAGTTATCTGAAGTTAAATCACAGGAGGCAGAAAGGTAGTTTGACCTTAAGAACGCACTGAAAGTTGCCTGTTGGAATTTTTAAAGTCAGTATCAATCCAAAAAGAATAGTACTGCTTCTCTGTAAAAAGGAGTACTCCTAGAAATGCACAATAGTGTCAAATATAGTTCTCTTTCTGGTAAGGAACCAAGCTGTTAGTAATACTTGCAAGGTAACATAGAGGGAATAATGGAACCTGTAGATCTTGTGTATGTTGCTGGCTGGGGAAGTTGTGAACATCTTTTGAGAGGGAAAGAAACCCTGGTTTGCATTGTATTCCAGTGCAGAATAAGAAAAAGGGAAAGATGATGAACAGGAACAAGAAAGAGAAGAAGGATGCATGTAAAAGCAGGAAAAAGGTGGAGGGAAGGGAGAAAAGAAAAATGAAGGGTGAGAAAAAGAGGATGAACTAGGAGGGTGTGTCTGTAAGATTAAGCAATTCTGTCCTGAATCAGAGGTTCATTCATAGTGTTTGAATCCCCACATTAAGTTTCTCACATTTAGCTTGTTTAGGGTGTTTTTAATAGCATTTTCTAGTAGAAAATAGGGATTTGGCACATGGTCCGTTTTTCAATGTTGCTCCAAATAAAGCATAATACCTCAACAGTCTTTCAAAATCTGAACTCTCATGCACTGCTGCAAAGTTGAATAGGTTTCCTAAAGTCCCCTGACTGCTCGAGTCAACGCCTCGGTTCCAGTGCACAGGGCATCTTACGTCTGTTACTTGGTATTACTGGTAAAAGACAGTGATACCAGTAAGACTGGTCATTACACGTGTGACTTAAAACTGTATGTTCAGCCACGATCCGCTGCTTTACTTGATTCAGCTCTATGCTAGACTTTGGTCCTAGCATTTAATAGATGGCCTAGCACCCTATGCCTGTGCAGTTCTCTGTGTGCACACTAAAAGAGAGCAGAGGTGGGGGCAAAGAGGACTGTGTTTGATGGAGAACTGATTTTTCTGAAATTAGCTACATGAAATGGATTTTTTTCCAGGGTATATAGAAGTATGTAGGATTGGGGTCTTCTAAAAAAAAAATTACAGAGAGATGTTCAGCATTTGGATGAACTCTTGCTGTATTTCTAATATAAAATGCTAATTTTGTAAATGTACAAAAATGAATTAGAAAAGCCCATCTTGACATACAAGTTGAATTGTTATAATCATACACTCAAAAGAATTAGCCTTAAATGCACTGGAGAAGATGCTTCGTTTGTGGAAATCTTCCATTATGGGGATCAGCAATAAGAATACTTTTTAAGTTTAGTGAATGTGTGTGTGATTGCATATATATATATATATGATTATAGTAAGCGTATTTCAATTATAGCATTGACAATTTCACTCTACATAATCTATTCACAGCAACCAAAAAATCCTTTAAGCACATACTTGATGTTTTGAGTTATTTAATTTAAAAAAGACAGTAAAAGTAAAAATGAGTATTCATTTAACTATCTCTCTCTTTTCTTTCTCCTTTTTTTTTTTTTTTTTTTTCTCCAGTCACAGACTCGTAGAACTCCAAGTCTTTCGAGTCTTAACTCTCAAGATTCTAGTATTGAAATATCAAAGCTTACTGACAAGGTACAGGCAGAATACAGAGATGCCTATAGAGAGTACATTGCTCAAATGTCACAGTTAGAAGGAGGCGCCAATTCTACTACAGTAAGTGGTAGGTCCTCCCCTCACAGCTCAAGTGCTTTCTATATGGGTCAGAGTACATCAGGGGGTTCCTTGCATTCCAGTGCAGAACAGGAGAAAGGGAAAGATGGTGAACAGAAACAGGATGATGGAAGAAAGTCTTTCTTGCTGAAGAGGAATGATGTTGATTACAGTACTTCAGGGGTTTCTACTAGTGATGCATCTCCTTTGGATCCTATTACTGAAGAAGATGAAAAATCTGATCAGTCTGGTTCCAAGCTTCTTCCAGGAAAGAAGTCCTCGGAAAGAACAAGTATTTTCCAGGCTGCAGATTTAAAGCTTAAGGGAGTTACTCTCCGCTATCAGAAACTTCCAAGTGATGAAGATGAGTCAGGAACTGAGGAATCGGATAATACTCCCCTTCTTAAGGAAGGTAAAGATAAGAAAACAGATGGCAAAATAGAGAAGCAGCCCAAATCTCCAGAACATGGATCTGAACCTATTAGAACCTTAATCAAAGCAAAGGAGTATTTGACAGATGCCCTTTTGGACAAAAAAGATTCTTCTGACTCTGGTGTAAGATCCAACGAAAGTTCTCCAAATCATTCCCTCCATAATGAAGGAGCAGATGATTCACAGCTTGAAAAGGCAAATCTCATTGAGCTTGAAGATGATAGTCAGAGTGGAAAGAGAGGAATTCCACACACCCTTAGTGGCCTTCAAGATCCAGCTGTGGTTCGCATGTCTATTTGCTCAGAAGATAAGAAAAGTCCTTCCGAAAGCAGCTTGATAGCAAGTAGCCCAGAAGAGAACTGGCCAGCTTGCCAGAAAGTCTATAATTTAAATAGAACCCCTAGTACAGTGACCTTAAATAATAACAGCGCTCCAAACAATCGAGCTAATCAAAATTTTGAAGAAATACAAGGTATCAGAGATTCATCTCAAATTATCCTGCACCCTGGCTCGAGTTCCAGTTCAACTGCGGTTCAGAATGAGAACCTGAAGAGTGTTGCTCACAAGCGGAGCCAGCGTTCAAGTTATGCCAGGCTTTCAAAAGATTCCTCAGAGCTCCACACTGTTACAGCCTCAGAAGGGGCTGGTTTTGGAGAAGAAAGGGAGAGTATCCTGTAGAAACCAGCTGGGTTAAAACAGAGTATGCCCATGAATTGTAGCTTGCTTGGAATTCTTTGTCAGTGTGTGGTTATATTAAGCTCTGTAGTTTAAGCTTTCAGTATTGTAACAGAAGGTCTAGATTATTTTCTATCATTTTCTTGGAGACAAGGAATCATTTTTATGAGAATCTAATTACTTCAGACCTTCCCCACGTATAAAAGCAGTACTTACCAGCATGGAAAACTAGTTCTTTGTTAAGATGTTGTGCAAAGGTTTGGTCAGGGGCAGATGTTATGGAAGTAAGTATGATTTGATTATTAAAATTGTGATGTGATTTTACTTTTCCGTTGGGACATGTATTATTTACCCCTTCTAAACATTCCAGTTACGTCTGTATACTTGCAAGTAAAGTTAAGACTGTGCATCTTTGCCATTTGATGTGAGAGATGCCAGAAGATTAAATATCCTAACTTGTGACACCCTTATCCAACTTTGTGTTAATTAGTGGATTAATGTGTGCAACATATATAATATATGTTGAAATTTTGAGCGTTAAGATACCTGTTTGGCTATCACTGTTACTCTGGATGTTCAGTAATTGCGGTTGACTTTGTGAACTTTGGGTAGAGTGATGATAAAGTTTGTAAGGAGCATTGTCTTGACGTGTCAATGGAGTTGGCAGTTATTTATAAGGTAATACCTTGTCAGTGATTTGGTAGATCCATTATTTATTATAGGTACATAATTTTACAGTCACTGGTCTAAGTAGATGCAACCACCTTGAGCTACATTAAAATATTGTAAGGATAAAGTGTGAATATCATGCCTGAACTTATGGAGTATCTGTTGCTGTGCGTGATCTTCCCTTGGTACAGTGTTTATCATTTGGTTATGGAAGGAAAAATAAGCTGTGTTTACCATTTTAAAAATAATGCATACCTTTTGGAATCTTCTCAGAGCCGTATGCCAGCTTCTTTATTTCTGAAGTACAGTGTTTGAAGATTTTCTGTCATCTAAGTAATGTACTTGAATGTTATTGTGGTGAATACTTGTACTGTCCAGTGAAATCTGCATGGGTTTGAGGAAGAATTGTTCAAGCTAGACTCTGCTAGTACAAAGAGAATAAAAATTAAATTGTCATGTTGGGTTTGTGTCCAAATCTTTATTTATTGCGGTATTTTGTTTCTCCACTTGATAAAAAAAGTTACATCCATATTGTTTTGACTAAAATACTTCACGGAGCTAATCAAAAAGAATGCATTAAACCAATATTGTTATTAATACAATACTAAATAAACATCAAGGATAAAAATACATTTGCTAAATAGAATTGCCAGAGCAGGCGTTTCTAAAGGAAGAGCCACAGAGACGTGGCCGCCTCCTGCAGTCATCCTGCTGTTTGTGGCAGTTAACATGTGCTGGTGGTTCCACACAGCGTCCTTTCTGTCCTAGTGCATCTTCAACTAGATGTCTCCACCTGGACCGTGTGGTCGTGGCCTTTGTTACCCAATCAAGAGGATGCTTTTCTATACCAGAGCAAACAGAGCAAAGCTGGTTTTATCTAGGCTCTTCACTTTTTCATACTTACAGTAGTGGAGACATGATGTGTACGTTTTTGGATTCTGTTAAATTGGTGTGTTGTTTGATTGAATTAAAATTCACTCATCAGAGTATTACAGATGTACTGGAAACTTGTGTGTATGTACCTTTGTCTTTTAGAAATATTACTAGCTTAACGAGAAAGCCTCCCAAAACACAGTAAGAAGCCCCCAAAGCTTCATGGTATTTTGCCAAATCTTTGAAAACAGGTTTTTGATTTAGGTTTTTCATATTAAAAAAAAAAAAAAAAAGTACATCACTGCTTTCTGAAACTTTTGACGTGTAAAAGGTTTTTACAGAAAAGTACTTATACTGTTTTGTAAGAGAGGACAAGAGGTGTAGCCTTCTTCATTTGGACATTTACATTATTGATAAAAGGTATCAGTTATTTCCAATCATTTTGTCTATTAAAATCCTCAGTTCAAATGGATGAATTAGAAATTTTCGTATGGATTTGATCTTTTTCTTCCTGAAAATTTTATTCCTCAGGTCTTCATAAACTACCAAAGTGAGATGAAATAGGTAGTTGAGTGGAAAACTTTTTAGTGTTACTGTCTTGTTGACGTTAATAGTGGTGTAATTGCTCACCAGCACCGAGGAACGATAGTTACAAGCAAAGTGTCCGTGTAAGACAACACGAGGTTTACTTTAACACTCTCTTTTATAGATCCATGCCCTGCATGACATGTGGGTACCTTAAATCCTTTCCATTCCAAACAGTCCTGTTTATTTTAACTGCTTCAGCTGCATTCTGTAGTAATGCACGCTGTGGTTTATATAACCATCCCGTGTGTTCATGGGCTTGTTATTTAATGCCTTCCTAGCAAAGTTCCTAGAATCGGCAAAATGTGATTGCTTCATAGACAGTTCAAGAGCAGTATGTTACAAAAGCTGTTTGTTAATAGGACAGTAGATATAACTGATGCTTGCATAAAAATAACTTGAGTGCATTTTTCTTCTTCATTGAAGCATCTTTTAATGTATTTTTATACAGGTGTTCATAAGCAAACAGAAGAAAGTGCAGGAAAGGGAGAGAGGAAAAGAGAGAGAAGAGGGAAATGGAATACTTAATGCAGCACAGTAGTAAGAAGTGTCTTTTAGTACATAATGGATACCTAGTTACTATACATGTTTAAGGAATTTCTCACATGTAGAATAGAGTAGCATTTGCAAGAATTAACAATAAACTGCAGTTTCATAGCTAAAACTTGTTTTGTCTCCACCACAGTTGCTATGGTTACTAGCTTGCTTAGTTTGTTGCACAGTTCTTGGAGTTAAGAAACCATAAACAATTTCCAGTGTTGAAATATTAAATGTTAGCTCTGTGACTCGGGGGAAACGTGGAACCCAAGAGTTCCATGGAGAATGGAAATGAATGAAGAGTATAAAACAGTAAGGCAACGGCAAACTTATTTCTGCTACTCATCACTTTCCCAAACCCTTGTAATGATAGTTCATGTATCCACTCTGATTTTGGATGACTGAACCCTCAGGAACTTGAAACCGTGACTACTTTGCCTAACTGAGTCTGAGGAGCACTGTTTGGCTTGTCCGCTTGTTCTGATGCCTGGCTATGTTTGCATGGTAGGCTGAAAATAAATCGCTTTTGAAAGGAAAAATTGGATGCAAGTAACATTCCAGGATTTATGTGAGATTCTTAGGGCTGTTTCCCAGCTTTTTCCAGGGTTCCGGTTTATGAGGAAGGGGAAGACGGAGATTCTTAACATCCCACTTGTGAAACTTGCAACAAAGTAATGATATAGTAAAATTATTGGAGGTTCTAGAAAAATAGTTCCTTTTTATACCTGTCCTGGTCAGTCTGGGATATCTGATCAGCCTGTACGACTGCCCGTGCAGCAGAACGTATATATGGTGTTAGTAAGTTTTCAGTCCTTAGCTTTAAGGTTTGGGTTTTTTTCAAATGCTGTTAATTTTTTTTGTTTATCCTCTTATTTTTTTTCTTTATATAATCTTTTGGAAGCTTTCCTGGGACACACCTAGTATGAATTTGCACAGTATACTGAAAATAGATGGTTTCTCTTGTGGTCTGGGTTTCAGCTGTTCACTTGTGTCCACAGAATCCTTGAAGCTTGTCTTTGCACCTTCACAGATTTCCTGTGAAGCTTTCTGGACCTCACAGTAAGAATATGGGAAGTTCTTTGTATGGCCACGAGACGCAAAGGTGGAGGATCCCAGCAGCATCCGTTATCCATAGACTAGCATGTCTATGGAGGAAAAATCAAATTCCAGTTAAGCACAGAAGTCTGGAAAGACTGTGCTGATGTTATGTGCTGTTTTCTGTTAAGTCTTCTGCATTTTCTAGATTTTGGTTATCAGTATAAGGGCGGGGTGGGGATAATTTTGCTTAGAATCTTTGTGGGAATACAGAATAGTTTTGTGAGTTTGACACGTTCTCACAGGTGTCTTAAGTTTTAGCAAGGAGAAAAAAACAGGGAAGTGGGTGCTCAAAAAATTTTAGTAATATAAAGTATACATAATATCAAACCATATTTCCAACAGAACTAGCATTTTCTAAAGACTAATTTGCACATGGAGACTTATCAAGCAACATTATTTTAGCTGTTCAACATCCAGGTAACTTTTTCATTAAAATTGTCTGTCATGCAAGCTGAGTATGCAGTATCTCTTTCTCTTTGGTTAACAAATGGAAGCAAGTTATAGAAGTCTAAAAGCGAAGTCAAAAAGAAGTCAAAAAGCTGATGAAAAACTGTTTTGTTTTGTTTTTTTAAAATTTTATTTTTTTACTAATAATAGCATGTCTCTTATTTGATTGATCTTATGCTCAGGTTGCTTATGCTTGCTTCGTTAAAGCCTTTACATGGAATTCTCTAATAGAGACCTGTATCCACTGCAGCTGAGCACAGCTTTTGGCACTGTAATGATTCAGTTCTTTTGTGGTAAAATGTAAGGTTAATGGTAGACGTTTTCTTCTTTTATTCAGCTTTGAGTCTTAAGATTTGTATTTTCATTTGTGAGTCTAACTCCTGTGATGCACTTAGTATTTTAGTTAAGTTTTAGTTTAAAAATATACGCCCTGTCTTCCAGAAAGAGTCAGCGTTACAGGTTTTTTAGCAATCTTTTCTTAGTCATAAGTGATTTTAGTTTCTTCATAAGACTGATAATCACAACACCAAGTGCTTGGGCCTTAAAAAGGATTAAAATATGTTCTTTTTTTCCTCCAAGCATGTTTTGTTATGATGGTGACACTGGATAAACTTCTAAAAGAAATGCTGTTGGGCAGTTTCCTTCACAACTTAGTGTTACCTTCTTCTGAAGTGGAAAGGAAAAAAAAATGCCCCTTGGAATATTTCAAAAGAACATGGTCGTCTGGAGGAAACAATAATAGGTGAGAGGTTGTGTCAGGTTTTATGTCACAGAAACTTGTGTTTGAGAGTTAGTGTGTGTTTGTTTTAAAGATGGGATTCTACCAGGAGAGCGTACTACTTGTTACATGAATTCTTAGTCTCCACTACATAGCACAGTGTACAGGGGTCTTCTGTGTTTCAAGTCTCTGAGTACTGATACTACATATCCCCATTGCCTCTTCTAGAAGTATCCTGCATCACAGAATTATCTTTGTAAGTAAACCAGAGTATCTGTGTGATGTTACTTGAGTACAACATGTTTATTGTTTATGAAGGAGGAGAGGAGAGCAGGAATAGTGGTCTGTTACAAGATTTTATTTGTGTCCAGGATTTCTCATGATAGAAAACAAAAGAACAAAGTTTGAACTGTTTGTGTGTCCCTAGAACCTAGAAATAAAAACACAAGCATAAAATATTGACTGTGGGGAACACTAAAACTAAAATGGAAATTCTGTGATGCCTTACTGCCTTTCCTCACTAATTAAACTACAGGGAAACAATCAGCAGAGATTTAACTTTTTTTAGTTTTTAATATTTCTCTCTTATGAAATAGTATGTTGGTTTGTGCCTGGCTAAAGGCAATACGTATTCTTCAATCTGTTCACATAGCACAGCACCTTCAAATCCTTCTGAATTTGTTGTACTTTTGAGAGATAGCAAAATTTTACTAGCCTCATTTTGGACGCCAGAAAAGTCCTGCCCCACCTCAGCAATGGTAGAATACAGACGTATGTGTATTTTCTAGGAGAATTGAGTCCTGAGCTTTCTTCTGTCGGTCAGATTCGACTTTTATTGATATCAGAGCCCCCCTTTATTTTATGTTCATTTAAACCATGAGAAGTCCTGAAATATAAACAGAAGATTAGTATTAAGTTAGCTTTCTGTCATCACTCAGCCACACTATTTCTGTTACAAGCCAGGATGCTGTTGTCCTTCCTGGCCACCTGAGCACACTGCTGGCTTTTATTCAGTCAGCTGTTGACCAGAACCCCCAGGTCCGTTTCTGCCAGGCAGTTTTCTAGCCACTCTTCCCCAAGCCTGTAGCATTGCCTGTGGTGGTTGTGACCCAAGTACAGGACCTGGCCCTTGGCCTTGTTGAACCTCATACCACTGACCTCTGCCCATCAATCCAGCCTGCTCAGATCACTCTGTAGAGCCTTCTTAACCTTAAGCAGATCAATACTCCTGTCCAGCTTAGTGTCATCTGCAAACTTGCAGAGAATGTCCTTAATTCTCTCATCCAGATCATTGATAAAGATAACAAACAGAACTGGCCCGAATCCTGAGCCCTGGGGGACGCTGCTTCTGAACAGACACCAACTGGATTTAACTCCATTCACCACCATTTTTTAGGCTTGGCTATCCAGCCAGTTTTTTTATCCAGCAAAGAGCATGCCTATCTAAGCCATAAACAGCAAGTTCCTCCAGGAGAGTGTTGTTCTACATTTGTTTAGACTAAAGAGCCAAGCTTTGGTGTTCAGGTATTTTCACTCTGAAAGATAAAAGAAATCTTGATTTATTTTTTTTTCATTTCCTATAAAAGACAAATCCTCAAACCATAAGCCTATTTAACCTCAGGACACATTTACACCTTTGGAATATAAAGGAAGGTTTAGAGATGATGTTGTTCCTGGATGCCTTCTGGTCTTAATTTGCAACATCATCTTTTCAGTAGCTCCTTTCAAGGTGTGACGAAGAGCCATGAATAATTTCCTCTGTTTTCACCATCTGTGCTACCTTCTGCCTCTTTTCCATCTGATGACAGACTAGCTTAGCTTCATCAGATCTTTTTATATGCTAATGTGAACCAGAGTCTTTAATTTTGTAGTCCATGGCTACAGTGTTTAATTTTCATTTATTTTTTTTTTCAATCCCGTGATCTTCCTATCAACTTTCAAGCTTCTCTGTCCAGGCATTTCTTTTAAGCACCTGGTAGGTTCTTTGCAATACTGGGACCTACAGAATTCATTTTTCTGCATTAACAGTACAAACACTTAACTTCCAAGCAGAAAGCACAATGGTGATTCATCCTAGATTTGCAAGAGAAGGCATTTATGCTTAAAATTAAAATTCAGGAAAGTAATCCCACTGACGTTGTTTTCCAGTATAGGAAGGGGACTATTTTTTAGTCTCATCCTTGAAAATATTTGAACTTTCAAAAAACCATGCAAGTTACTTTTGTTGGGAATAGTTGTCTTTTAGCAAAGACCCAACAGTAATGATAGCTTATCTGAGATGGACCAGGACTCCTTTGCCTGAATCACTGGCTTCTAAAAACTAAGACCAGTTTGAACAGGTTCTATAAACTACTCTGTGGTTCTTCAGTTATTTTATTTTTTTTTAATATAAGGGTCAGTAGATAAAAACAGGTCTTTTTTTTTTTTTTTNACAGGTTTTTTTTTTTTTTTTTTGTCCTTTTTTTTTTTTTTCAGGTAACCCCTGGAGTTCAAGGGAGGGTAGGAAGGGAAGAAACCTGTCAGGTTTTTTTATCCTCAGGATTCATTTCAGGCTGTGAAAAGACGGGTAAAGTAATTGGACACTCATCCTCTTGCTATGATGAGCTCCTTTCTAGTCTTTCTCTAATACCTGGAAAAACAACCCTAAGGCTTTTTTATTTTGGTTTGGGTTTTTTATATCTATCGGCACCTATTTTGAGGTCTAGCTGTGAACTGCGTAATCCCATGGCATACTTCTAGAAGTTGAGAAGTCCCTGACTATGATAGTGAAACTCAAGCACCTCCTGCAGAAAGATTTTAGGGAAAAATATTCTGGAAACTATTGATGCTCTGTAGCACAGATACTCAATTCAGGTATTGTGGAATTATTTGGATTTGAAAATACTCTTAAGAAAACATCACCAAAGTGCATTTATTTTTAGCTGTTGTATGGTTTTCTGTTTAATGCTCTCTGAAGAAAGTCAGGCAGAAACAGAAAAGTAATTCAAGATAAATTGACTCCACATGATTGTTTGGCTTGTTTAAGGACAGCACCAGGGCGTTACCTTTGAATGTATTTTTCTTCTCTCCAATTATCTTACAAAGTAAATTATGATGGGGAACTGTGTAATCTTAGGAAAGGTATAATTATTAAACAAAGAAGACTTCTGAGATCAAAACAGGAGGTTCTGAACTCTCAGAGCTGTCCAGCACACCAACAATTTTTTGGCTAGATAGTAATTTAAGTCTGTTTGTTTTTCTCTCAATGACTGGCTGAAGTCAGAATGGCCGAGCTCTGCTTCCTGTTGAAGCTAAGGATCTGGACAAAACAGTCTATAAACCATCATCAGTTTTCTTTGAGAAAAGGAGTGACAGCTGTATCATGGAGATACAGCTATTAGAAGATATGAGAGTGCTACCTGGCACTATATTTAAAGGAAATAGATAAGAAGTTAAATCCAATTGGTGACCAGTCACAAGTAGTGTCCTCCAGGGCTCAGTTTTGGGGGCAATCTTGTTTAATATCTCCTTCAATGATCTGAATGAGGGCATTGAGGGGACCCTCTGTAAGGGTGCAGATGACACCAAATTGAGCAGGCATATCGATCTGTTCAAGGGTAAGAAGGCTCTGCAGAGAAACCGGACAGGTTGGATCAATGGGCCAAGGTCAGTGGTATGAGGGTTATTTAACAAGGCCAAGTGCTGGGTCCTGTACTTGGGTCACAACCCCTGGCAATGCTATAGGCTTGGAGAAGAGTGGCTGGAAAGTTGCTTGGCAGAAAAGGACCCGGGGATGATGATGGACAGCCAGCTGAACATGAGCCAGCAGTGTGCCCAGATAGCCATAAGACCAACAGCATCCTGGCCGGTATCAAAAACAGTGTGACCAGCAGGAGGAAAGAAGTGATTGTGCCCCTGTACTCAGCACTGGTGAGGCTGCAGCTTGAGTACTGTGTTCTGTTTTGGATGCTGCAGCATAAGAAAGACTTTGAGGTGCTGGAGGGGGTTCAGAGAAGGGCAACGAAGCTGGTGAGGGATCTGTAGAACAAGTCGTATGAGGAGCGGCTGAGGGAACTGGGATTCTTTAGTCCGAAGAAGAGGAGGCTGAGGGGAGACCTTCCTGGTCTCTACAACTACCTGGAAGGAGGTTGTGGTGAGGTGGGTGTTGGTCTTTTCTCCCAAGTAACTAGTGATAGAACAAGAGGTAATGGGCTGAAGTTGTGACAGGAGGTTTAGACTGGACAATAGGAAAAATTTCCAAACTGGAAATGTGGTGAGGCATTGGAACGGACTGCCCAGTGAGGTGGTGGAGTCGCCATACCTGGAGGTGTTCAAAAAACATATAGGTGTGGCACTTCAGAACATGCTTTAGTGGTCATGATAATGTTGGGTAGACAGTTGGTCTTGTTCTTGGAGGTCTTTTCCAACCTTAATGATTCTGTGGAAAAAAAAAAAAGGAGGGCCTGGAGGAATTACGAGTCATCTTTGATATCTACAAGAACATTATTCATCAGTGTTTAAATTTCAAGTATGAAAGTCAATATGGAGTTTTCAGGAATGACCCTTATCAAATGGCTCTGATTTCTTTCCTTTGTCTATATAACTTGCCTGCAGAAGATGGATACAGCAGATGTGGTATGCTTGGCTTCAGTAAGGCTTTTATAATCAAAGCTTAAACAAATCATGCAAAGAAGGGAAGGCAGGCTGCTTGAAAAGGTAGACTTGGAGGCATTGTTAATCATCTTATGTCAAAGCAGGGTCACATGGGGGGCTGTTAGGTCCATTTTTATTCAGTACTTTTACTAGCAACCTGACTGGTGAAAGTCAAAATTTACTCTTGTCTGAACCTGCTTTGTCCTGAAGGCCAGAATTACTTGATACATAGAGGACTGTAAATTAGCATGATGTCATTCAGTAAAGGCAGGTATAAAGTCTTTGCAAGTGAAATCAAATGCACAAATGTGAAATGGAATATAACCCACTGAAATACTGTAGAAGACAATGAGTCTTTAGCATGGCTAATAAACCAGTACTAAACTAACAAGATAAGTGATACTGTTGAAGGTAGAGGGAAGAAAAAGAAATCTCTGAGGGGTATATTAATAGGAGTATCATATAGTCCAGGAGAGGTGTGCCCTGCTGCTGAAGGTGTATTATGTCCAGACCTGAGCATCTTTCATAAGCAACTGGAGGAGAATTTAGAAAACGTGACTTACAGGTATGTCATACTGAATGAGTTGCATTTGTTGAGAATAAAAGAAGGAAGGCATAGTTTCTTGATATGTAAAATGTTGTTACAGAAAGATCATAAGAAGCTTCACCAGTGGAGCACAAAGTAATCAGCTTCTAATTTGTGATGGGAAAAAAACTACCCCAATATTCTGAAAATAGAAGCTTTCGGGTAAAGTAGTATCAGTGTTACCTAGGGAATTCGTGGAATATCATTCACTGGGAGCGCTTGAAAGTAATGTAAAGTGAATTAGAAGAATCATAAGGTGGCCTCCTGCTACTCTGGTTTGCACTTTTTGGTTTTACAAAGCAAAATGCACAGAAATTTGTTTCAAGTGGCAGCTGTCACTACATTCACCACTAATGGGACTCCCAAAGGAGAAACAGCATGTGCCAAACCATTTGTTTTCCTGGGGAATTCAGTGATAGAGTAAGCCTGGGTGTAAATACCCGTGAAAGAGCAAGAGTTGCAGAATTCCCCCTCAGAGAAGCAGAAACAGAACTTCAATTGCAAAAGATCACACTTAAATCTGTCCTGTGAAATAGGAAGTGCCACGGAACACAAAGTTGGTTGGAGGCAAAGAGGCAGTGGCTACAGTAACAGCGAAAACCTCTGATCCTCCCACTTTTGTGGGATGCAATGGTTGCCAGCTCAAACAGAGGAGCAGACTGGTATCTTTTGCGTATTGGATTAATAGCTTCTTGTTCATGCCCTCGATGGCTAGGCTAGCAGTCACAAGTGTGGTTCCTGTATTTTGCACAGTGACCTTACACCCAGCCTATCTTCGTGTTGGGTTTTTGCTTCCACGTTACAACATTATTAACATTGATATTTAAACGTATGCATCTTGGAAGAATCCAGGTAAAATGGTTTGCTGTTTACTTTTTAACTTCATACAGGATTTTGCCCTGAAGTGCCTCATCTCTCCCTTCATCACAGTGTCATTCAGGCTCTTGTTTTAATTGTCTCTTCACTCTTTGCGTTATGTTGTTCGATTCCTCAAGGGTCTGATAAATTGAAGTCACCTTTACACTATTATAGGATAGTAAGAAGGAAGAGACAATGTGTATCAAATGTGCTTGTTTAAGCAAAATGGAATCTACATAGAATTATGTTACCTCATCTACATTTAGGCCCAAAGAAACGGCTTTTTCCTTACACTGAGGCATGCGGGTGCCCAGTGCTTATGCTTTGTCCCTTGCTCTTTTTTACTTAGTAGCATGAATCTACATCAATGCTTCCGGCAGGATAAGACTATTCTTTGGCCTGTTGTGATGGAATCTCTCCTATTGATACTGATACTCGCTCTTTAAAACATAACAGTAAATGCAGTGGCTACTCTGGAAGGGCTTCTAGGCCACGTAACTCCCAAGTCATGACTGGCAATTGTTTCAGTGTGTGACACCTACAACGTCATGTGACAAATGACGGATTTTAGTGCCCAAGAATGTTGCTGCCTTTTTTTAGTAATATAAAGGTAGCCCAGTGTTCTACCATTTTGGACGTGCTGGTTCATAAGAATTCCTGAGAGAATTAAATTTCCCAATTTTACAGATGCATAGAAACACGAAGGAGTGAAGTATCTTGCAGAGGTCACTTACAAAGGCTGTGGGAAACTAGGGCTAAGAGCTATGTCTAATAACTCCTAATTTGAAGTCTTAACTATGAGATCATTATTGTCCCCCATGTCAGTGAAACCCTGTTTCATCACCTTCAACAGCTGATAAATTACTTGCCTGAGCTGCTTAAATACCAGAACTTTGAAGAGAAAGGTAAGAAGTAGTTGTAGCTTTTCAGTATTTTCATGGACACCTTAAATCATTCTCCAACTTTATAGGCATCAAATGAAATAAACTTTCTTTTGTGACTTGTAATTAAATACTTTAAAAATGTGTGGAAGCCATCAGTTGGTCAAAAAACTTAAGAATAGTTCAAAGACTTCAGAGATAGTAAACTGGTACTCTTTAAACTTGGAATTGATTAAATTTATAAAGCTGTTTTGTTTTTTTTTCTCTCCAGGACACTGATGGATGTCTATAAATGCCTGCTCGGTGAAATACTCAGTTACTTAAAGAGACATCTCTATCTGAAGGTCTCTCTGCAAATGTTCTTTTTTAAGACCCTTTTTTGTTATGACTCACATCAAATTGCCACACAGATACCATACATTTCCCTTTAGGTCCTACATTTCAATGTGACAGTGTCTCAAAGATAAGGACAGCTACCCAGTAATTATTATGTGAAATAATAGTTCCAAGTCTGCCTCCGCTGAAGCCCTCCGGCATTTGCTTTTGGGTATGGCTGATGGTGTTGGGTCAGCTCACACAGATGAGTATGACTGAACCAGCTGTCTGAAGCATCCGAAACAATCAGGTCATGACCATTTAGGTGTCCATCCAGCCTTGTATCGTTTCCCATGGCTATCTTCTATATTGAAGTCTGTACTGGCCAGCCTTCTCTGGTGTTGGTACCCAGCCTAACAAGATGAAAGCTTGCTTAGGCTCATCTTCACATACTGCAGTTGGGCTTCCCAGTTTTCAGGTTTGGAAAGATGCTGTATCTTCACATCCACTCACTAACCCATAGGTTGCTGCATGAATTAATGCACCCAAATACAGCATTTACAGAGTTGGTTTTCTTTTGTAAACCTGAAAATTGTATATCAAAAGAACCTGCTGTTACTGTTTCATAGTGAAGGACTTTCATTGGCAAATTTGATTGATAGAGAGATTTTAGATCACAGAACTTTTGGGTTTAGTGTCCTCCTTTCTTCTCTGTCATTTACTGAACTCTGCTTGTCACGTCTATTATTTTTGATATAATAATAGTCCTTTTTATCCTTTGCTACATATAGATATGAAGGGAAAAAAAATCTGCACTTTTTATTCTGTATATAAACAGTCTATAAAAAAATCTCCTGATTACTTATTTATTTACACAGTTATTGGTAAACACTTGAAATAATATCTGAGGTCTGTGTTATTATAAATACGTAGGATTTCATCAGAAATAACACTATTCAATGAACCAAGTATGGAATCTATAAAAAAATAAGTTGTCAAAGATGACCTATTTTTTCCTCTCCCTGTTTTAAGTGAATTATATGCTTCCTATGATAATATTTTATTGTTTCAGTATGCTTGGCAGAAATTGAGTTACCAAAGACGATTCATTCATAATTTTTCTAGCAAATGAACCTGTAAAATGAAGATTTTAAAGAAATACTTTCACAGGTAATTATCTTCTTTTTCTTAAAAAAAAAGTTAAATTTGATCAATTATGGTAGGCATAAGAATCATGGGCTAAAATCCCAGTTTATCATCCATAGGTTATGCAGTGTGGATAATCTGCAAAGTACAAAAAAAGCAGGTTTTCTATACCTTTGTTTTAATATCTCTGATTTTTTTCTTGTAGAATCTGTGATTGCACTCATTTTCTACATTGTGAAAATACATTCTTCTGTTCTGCATCTTTCTTACCTGGACAGTTCTTTGTCTCATTCATTATATTTTCCACTTTTTTTATTACCTGTGATTCTTAGCATAAAACCTGCTTTTCTTCCCTTCCCCTGGGAGAATTATGGTGATTTGGGGGGGATGCATTAAAATCCATTATCACTCGTCCTTTCTGTCCTACGTATCCCTCTTGTTCTTCCACTTTTAGTCACATTTTCGTTTTTCTGTGACAGGTTGTTGCCACTTTACATTTTTCCAGTGGAACTCCCAACAAATCCTGAGGTACCTGCTTTATTTTCTAACTCTAATGCCTGGCCTCTGAGTTTCTCTTTACATTTGGGGGGGGAAAAAAAAAAAAAATAAAAAAAATAAATCAGTTATTTTTAGTCTCATATGTCACAAATCTGCTTTCCTCCAGATCTGTCATAGTGCAGGTATATTTTCCTGCCTTTGTATATTTCTCCATAAGTGTTTCCTTTCCTCTGGCAAGTCCTGTGCAGCCACCTTTCTTTTATCTTTTTGGACAATACCGCTGACCTCAGAGCTCCCTAAAATAATAAAAAGTATATTAGTAAGTATTCAAAGCTGCCAAAAAAATCTTCGTATCATTTAATATTAGTGATGATCTGTTTCAAATTTTCAGATTATGATAATTTTTGTCATGCTGTCAATACATTGCTAATTGTATGTTGGATGTGGTGTGTACATAACATACACAATTTTAATGTATATATTTATTACAAAGGTCCCAAATTCTAAACAATTAACCTTTTTTTTCCTCTAAGCATGGTTCTTTTTCTAAATTAGATTGGAAGGGTGGAAAGACCCTTAGGTAGGTACATGAATCAAATGAATTCAGTCAAAAAGTTCAATCTCCAAGGAACTATTAAAATTTTTGAATGACTGAAGAAGCAGATTTACAATGGAATTTAGAATTTTATAGGTACTGTGAAGTTTTAATACCTACGGGATGAGGTCCAAACAACACTTTCAGCTTTTTCTGTAAAAGAAGCAGTGAGATAATCTGAGCAAAATGGGAATCAGTAAGTATTAGTATTAATAAACAGCATGTGTCCACATGTGTGCCACCTTACTTCATATCTGTTGGATAGAAACATCTATGTGCAGTAAAACAGCTTTTTAACAAAAGCTGGGCTGAGTTTATAGATTTGGCATGTAATTTACTCAGCCTTCTAACTGTTACATCTTATGAAAAGTACTAAAGGGAGGTTGACTTACTTAATGTGTTTTATGCAAGTATTTAAATTTCAAAAAGCAAACCCATAGCTTATGAGGAGAAATACAAAGGCACGAGTGAGATATTTTTCCAAGAAGTTGTGAAATGTAGCTTAAGACTATTTCAGAAAACTGGTTACCATCACTATATTCCTGAATTGGAACTTTAAAAAAAAACATTCACATGTTCATATTCTTGGTCTTTTTTTGCATGCTCTTGTTCTGGAAGCAGATCTCTTCTGCCCTTAACACTCACTTTCCACATGCTGGAAAGCATCCCTGAGAAGAAGGGTCTTGGAGTCTTGGTAGCCAGTAAGTTCTCCATGAGCCAGCAATGTGCCCTTGCTGCCAAGAAGGCCGAAGGCATCCTGGGATGCATTAAGAGGAGTGTGGCTAGCAGGTCAAGGGAGGTTCTCCTCCCCCTCTATTCTGCCCTGGTGAAGCCACATCTGCAACACTGTGTCCAGTTCTGGGCATCCCAGGTCAAGAGAGACAAGGAACTACTGGAGAGAGTCCACTGGAGGGCAACGAAGATGACGGGGGGACTGGAGCATCTCTTATGAGGAAAGGTTGAGAGAGACGGGACTATTTAGCCTGGAGAAGAGAAGACTGAGAGGAGACCTTATCAATGTTTATAAATATCTAAAGGGTGGGTGCAAGGAGGATAGAGCTGGACTCTTTCAGTGGTGCCCAGTGACAAGACAAGGGGTAATGGGCACAAACTGGAACATAGGAAGTTCCATCTCAACATGAGGAAAAACTTCTTTCCTGTGAGGGTGTGAAAGCACTGGAACAGGCTGCCCAGAGAGGTTGTGGGGTCTCCTGCTCTGGAGATATTAAAAACCCGCTTGGATACATTTCTGTGTAATGTGCTCTAGGCAAACCTGCTTTGGTGGTAGGGTTGGACTAGATGATCTCTAGAGGTTCCTTCCAACTCCAATCATTCTGTGATCCTGTGGCCTCTTGTAGTTAACCTCCTGCATTCATGAGTAGCAATTTCTCCCATTTCCAGTGAGGTCAGTCTCTGCCTTTCTGATGGTGTATGAGTTTATGTCTTTTCTAGAGTGCAGAAATACCGGACAGCTGGGTTTAAAACTCCTGGTCTGAACATGGCAGAAATCTCAGCATCTGTTGTGAGTACAAGCTCCTGTATTCTCTGCTCTCTACATCAGTTTCCAGTAGACTGTAATCACTTTCCTTCTTTTCAAGTATGGCACAAGTCTCTGAAAGGTCATACAGAGATTGTGGATGAGCATGAGGTTTACAGAAAACATGGCTGAAGGACACTCAAGAGGTGGTCTAGTACACTGCATTTCCCTGGAGTGCTGGTATCAGACATAGCTAAACCAACTCATTTCTGCGGGGTGCAAGAAACTTTCTCCTTCGATGGGAGGGTCAGTTTGGGCAGGAGGTGGACTCTCTACTCCAGGTGAAGGAAACTTGCAGAAAGCTGAAAACACAACTCAGACTTCAACCTCATTGCTTTTTTAAGGCAAGATATCCTGCTTTAATCTTGCCCAGTCTAAAATGCGGGAGATACTTAGTCTTGCATTATCTCTGTCCTCCCCTTTTCTTTCTGACCTCTCTCTTTTCATTCAGGTATAACTGCAGTAGGATATTCAAGTTCTGTATTGACAAATGGTACAACAAAGTGAATCTACATGCCAAAAGTACCAGGAAGGCTGTTCTCAGAGAACATGAGATGCTGAGAGTACACGGAGGAAGTATCGCCCAACGCTGGTGTTTGTTAGGCTCTTCCCCCAGTATCGGCCACGGCATCTGTCAGCGAGAGGGCTGCATGAGGTGGGCTTCATGCTGGTCCTGTGTCTGCACAAAAGACGGTTAAGTATCAAAATAATTTGTTGTCCTCAAAATGAATGAGAAATTCTGCAGATTTACAGTTCAGTTCTGTTTAAAAAAAAATAAAGAGCGAGCTTTGTGTGAGCTTTTGAAGTTCTGCCATCAGTAGTAAAACTGGCTCAAGTCATAGAGCTGGCTCAAGCTCTTAGTTTTAAGTAGAAATACCTGATCTATTCATAAAACTGTTCACCAGAGGCATGGTGGGAGTATTTACTGGAAATCATAATGACATACTCTTTTTGGCAAGTAACGTAGTTAGCTTAATTGTTTCAAATCTAGATAGGTCCTATAACTTCATATAATGTTGTATTATTATGTGTTCATTCATCACATTCTTGTCGGGATAGATGGCATGTAAAGAACTGTCTTGCAGGGCAGCTAGCAGCAGTAAGTCCACTTGTGTGCAATTAATTTTTCTCAGTTTGGCCTTATTTACTAGTCTTTGCCCTGTGTCCACTCATTTTTTTAATGTTTTTTTTCAAGGCAAGCAACCAATATGAATTCCAATCAGTTACTGTTATTTACTCCAAAAGTAATTGAGTTTGTTTGTTTCCTTTTTTGCTTCCTCCTTGAATTTACTTTAGCAAGTGGCTCACACAAATTGGCAACTACTGCTGTGCAATATAAGCTTTGCTTTATTGAAATAGCACTTGCATTTGGCTCTTTTGCTTTAGAATTATGAAGATTTAGATGGTTGTTCTAAAACAAATTGGATTTCAAAGATCAAACATTTTCATTAATCTGTAGAATCAGAAAATAGTGATCCTTTTGCACGACAGTGGTTTTAAAGAGTACATTAGTGACAAGCTTTTTCTGAACAAAATTCATTCCCAACGTTTATGTGGTTTACTCGATCTTTTGTCACGCGACGGTTCTGTTCTGTTACCCCTCTTCCTTACAGCTTCCAGTACAAGCTGCGTAAATCGTTTCTCTTTACTACTGTCCTTGCTTACTTACAAACAGGAAGAGGTGCTTACTCATAAATATGATAATTCTTATTAGTAAACTATGCCTTTTACACATTGCATGAATTGATCCCGACTGCAAACCGTTGTGTAGGAGAATCCTTAAAGCAAACAAGACTTTTTAGAGAATGTAGTTTACTTTCCAGAACCAAATACAAACTAGTGCTAATCAAGTGGTGCTTCTTCTGTAACAGTACAAGCAAAGTATTTATTATTTTAATGCAACTTTTTCTTTAGATTTTTATGAACCATTTTAATTCTTAGGAGTGAAATTCTCAGCTAGCAGAGCTGAATTAGCTAAAACATCGTTTCTCAGATGCAAGTCTAAAATGTGATTTTAAATAATCCATGGAAGATCTGTACTCTGATTGTTATTCATAAAATGTAAAGAACGAAGTGATTTACCCTTTTAAAAACCAGTTTTTACTGTGCGTACAGCAGCCGAGAGTGGGGCGCTTGAGCGGCGCCTGCTTTCTGCAGCCAGGCCAGAGGGTGGCAGTGGCCCTCCATCCATCTATCTATCCGTCCATCCGTCCGTCGGTCCATCCAACCATCCATCCACCCGCCCCGGCCCCACCGAGCTACACCAGCCTGGAGAAGCAGCAGCTATTTATTTGAGCTTGGAGTCAGCCTTTTCGGTCATATTTTTGTCAAAATACTGGCACCGGTTCCTTCGGGGGCTTGTGAATATTTTTGGCGCGATAGACACAATGCTGTTTTCCCGGGGGAGAGTAAACCAAACCCAGCAATCCTCTCTCGGCATTTCCCTTACCTGGTGGTAGACTGAAAGACTCCTGCCACTCATGTGTGTGAGACAGACGACCTCTGAACTGCTGTAATCCACGTCACCAATAGTGCATTACACACTTTATAATATGAAGATGTTCCCTGAAAATCCAGATGAGACAAACCTCTCTTCTCGAGGGGAGAGTCCTCTTCAGTCTCTTCTTGGACCCTTTTTTTATTATTGTTTTTATAGGTGCGTGGAACTCACTTACTTTGATGCATGGCATCAAAAAAATCAAAAATATTTGACAGTGTTTAAATAGAATTGTTGCCAAAACTGTTTTGCTGTCAGGTAGTTGAGTATGGGTCCTTTTGGTGTACTGCCTTCAGCCTAGTCAGTTAACAGGACTGTTGGCAACAGTTGTGTTCAAAGGCAGAGTAAACGGGCCAGGGAAAGGGTGAAAATTTCACAGATTTTTCTAATGTGTTCTGGAGAGACAATGACTCTGCTGTAGAATAAAGAAGTCTCACACCTTTAAGGAACTTTCAAGAATTAATGTTAAGGCTTTGGGCACTCAGCTTTGACCTTGCTGTTTAAACAACAAAATCTTAAGCACAAAACCAAGGAGTGAATCTCTAAGTAGAGAATCTAGCTGAAGGCCCTAGTTTTGATCATAGGAATGTGTTGTCGAGACGATGAATTAGTTAATCCTGAAAGAGGAAATTTTTTTCCTTTCTTAATTTACATTTTTTAAAACATGTTTGTTTGTTTTCCTGCGCAGCTCCCCACGCCTTGTAAATTGTGAATTTCTCTTTTGGCTATGCATGATAAGGAAACCGGTTTCATTCTACAAGTGTGTTAATCATCCTGTAGCTTACAAATATCAAAGTACAAATGCCATAGTTTCTAAAGGAGTTCATTGTAAAACAATAACAATGATCTGACCGTTGCAGCTCTTTAATTTAATAAACTGAGCAGTGGGTTAAAAGTGACACTGTGGTCTCCCTCTAAAATGAACGATAGGGTGAAAAATTAGCTTAGAGGGAGAACTGGAGTGTTGATTATGTTAGATTGGTGCTGGTTTGAAGGGGTGAAGATCTCAATACTGTGACTTAAACCCTGAATCTGCTACTGTTCGCAGTTAGGTAAGATAGACATGAAAAGGAGTATTTTAGGGACTGAGACGTGCTGATTTGTAGTGATGAAATATTTTACTACTGAGCTGTCAGGATGAAGAGTTCTTTTCACGAAGTTGGAGCGAACCGTGTGCTTTGGGTCTGGAGACAGTAGCGAGGTTTGGCCACAGGAGGCACAGCCGCCTCTGCTGCAGGGAGAGATTTCCTTAAGCTCTGCTGGGCTGGGGAGGGGGGGAGCATGGTGAGCAGCAGCAGATAGCTCTGTCGTGTGGTTGTGTGTGTGTCCCTCCTCCCTGTCCCAGCTTTTGCTAACCCTTCTTGTCTCCTGATCACATTGATCCTCTGAGAGGGCACGGCGCACTTCTGCCGGGGCAGGGCAGCTTCTTGTATTAAGAGATCAGAGCTGGCTTTCTTCCAGCCTACGTGAATGGATTTGGTGTCAAGGGCAAGGAAAGGCAGCTGCTGCTGCTGCCCCAGAGCACCACCCGCCCACCTGCTTGCTGGTGAAAGTGTTCTGGCTCCAGGTGAGGCTCCTGCCTTCCACCTGAGGAGTTCCCAGAGCACCGAAACCCTAAAGATGCTCCCTCAGGCCCAGTGCAGGGCCTGCCAGAGCTGCACTTACTTACCCAAAGCATCACTGAAGTTTCCTTCATTCCTGTTGTGAGCAAGTTCCTATGTAGGACTTAAAACCTCACTTCCCATTTCAGGCAAGTTTTTAAGGGAGCTTAAATTAGAATGTCATCTGATAAGGCACAGTTCCCATATCTACCGTCTCATGACAACTAAACAGATGTAGGGAACTGTGATAATCAAGAGTGGACACACAGGGTACAGTGAGTGTCCCTTGAATAAGTAAGGGATCTTGCATGGCTTCTCAGGGCAAAAGAGAAAGAAGAAAAACTGTTACTGGCTTTCAGGAATTTAGATTCTTGTTTCAAACTTAATTTAATTCTTATGGAGAAAGAGTCCCTTTAGGAGCAGCCAAAGTTTAATCAGTAACACAACAGCGATTTAGCTCAATTCTCAGTATCTTAGTCATACGGAGAAGCTGCTGCAACTGATTAGAAACTCCAATTCATTGAAATATTGCATGGAAGCATGAAAATTCCAGTGTGGAAAGGCAACAGTCACTTCATCATTCTAGATCCCATGTTAACGCATCACCAGCTCTCTCAAAGCCTTTTTAGAGAAATTTAATAGTTGGGGGAACTAATAACCACCGACAACCCTTAACTCTGAGTCATTATTCAAGACACGTTAACAGATTTGGGCCGTTACTACTGAAAACTGAATTGCCCATAGGGATGGGAGAGGAAGGGGGGGGGGAAGGCAATACTCCATGGGAATGTCTCAGGACTAACTGCTTTTGTATGTTCCCAAGCGCTTCATCAATAGCATCCCCTCTGTAATAAATTCCTTCTCTAGTTCCTTTCACACTCTTTACAGGCAGATCGGTTACAAGTTTAGAATATACACTCAAATAAGATTTGCCAAGTTACAAGAATTATTATTCACTTCAGGCAATTTTATTCTTTGTATTATCTACATATTTTAATTTTTACTTGGTAAAGTCATAACAGAACTTAAAAGTATTTTTAAAAAAAACACAACACAAATCAAAGCCAGCAAACAGTTGGTCCCCAAGGAATAAAGCAAGCAATCAGTTCAATAAACACACTTATTTATTTTGTATAAAAAGGGTTAAGTTTACAACTAAACTTTTATAAAAAGTTTAGCATGATTAAGTACATCATTACACTTTTAGCAGAAATGTGCATTTCTGCCACTATACAAGAAAACTCTAATTAAAGAGTTCACAAGGTTTCACTCATATATATTTATATATAAATATATACACAGCATTCAGTCCTAGGTTTGTGTCAAAAAGGTAATTTCTGACCACAGACTTCCCTAAAAAACTGAACACTGGATCCTTCTGGTACTCACGCTCCACCTTTGGAAAAAAAGGCAAAGTCTGCTTTAAAATGGGCAACTCCTTGTGAGATTTTTGTTTCGCTCCCCGTGTTGGGAATAGTATATAAAGGAAGCCTTCCAACTAGGGAAAGGGTATTTAAAAGTCTCTTCATAAATAACTAGGTTCAGTCCAAGTTGAAGAATGGGGTGGGGATAAAGATCAATCTTGATTTTTTTTTTCTTCTTTATTTATTTTAAAAGGTCCTTTTAGTTAGATGTGGATTTTCCCCTCCAGATACAGCTGAAAAATAAATTCAGCACCTCAAAAAAAAAATCCTGTAGACATTTTCTTGTGCAAAAAAAAAATCTCATCAGTGGAACACCTGCAAGAGATTGAAAAGAGGCGTATTTAGGAGAATGCTAACAGGGCAGAGATCCGGACAGACTGGCGCCAGAGAGGAAGCCACAGTTTGAACATTTAACCAAACACTCAGAGATTGGGCAAACCCTGGCGTCCAGATGCAACACATACACGCTCACACACTCGCTCTCAAGAGCGCAAATTGAACATTAAAATAACATACACTCAAGGGAAAGGGTAGAAAGAGGATTCTCAGTCCAATCTCTATTTAGATCTCTGTAACTGCAATGCCTAAGAGGCGCCAGTCTGCCTCTTACAGCCATTATTTGATTAAAAGCAGTCACTTATTTAACTGATAGCGCAGACAACCCCACACCACAGAATTTAAGGAATTGTGCCAAGATTCTCAACTTAATCAGTCACTTTGGTCCAGGAAGTTAAGAGTCCAAGAACAAATAACGAGAGAATTCGTCTTACGCAGCGAGTAGTATCAGAGCAGCCGGTGCTGCTGAATGAACCTTAGCGACAAGGTAACACTTCGGACCGCAAGACTCAGTTATTAATCTGCTTTCTTACAGATGATAAAGTCACCTCCTAATCAACTTTCAGGACCGATTTTCAGAGATAACCACCACGCCTCCCCCTCCCCTGGCAGGCACTTTTTACACGAAGCTTAGAAACTAGATGCACCGCACTCACCGTTTGCTTCAGCCACAAAGTGCTTTGCTGTCACTTGACAGGAGCTCTGAGGGGAACTCGGACGCCTGCGAGGAGAAAACACCACAAGGGTAAGGGCGAGGTGCCCGAGCACTCAGGGAAGCAGGAGAAAACTGTCCTGGGTCGGGGAAGCGCTTCCCCCGCGGCACGGCCGCCCGCAGCCCCCGCCCGCGGGGAGCAACTGGCCGTACCACCGAGCGCTGTCCCCGCGGTGACCACCGCGCTCTACACTACAGGCGTTCCCGCCACCGACTGAACCTCCCCTGTCTCGGTCAGCGAAGAGCCGGGGGAAGGAAGGCTCGGGAAAAGGCATTTACCTGTAGCGAGAGGATGCTGATGTCTGTGTTTAGGGTAGTCAGAGGAGTTCTGGAGGAAGGGTTTTGCCCGGGTCGCTGGTGGTGGAGGCTGACGATGCTGGGGTGCGAGTCCAAGGCGATCTGCAGGTCCAGGATATAGTCGATAACGTGCTGCAGAATTTCCATCTTGCTCACTTTCTTGTTCTGCGGGATGCTGGGCACCAGCTCCTTCAGCTTGGAGTAGCAGTCGTTCATGTTGTACAGCAGGCTCATCGGGTCATCCACGGGGGTCTTGCTCCGCGAGATGCCCAGGTTGTGCTCCGAGAGGCCGTTTTTCCTGACGGACCGCACGGGGCTGAAGGCTTTCATGCTGGAAGACGGGCAGAGACCGCGGTTCCGGCGACCGGACCGAGCGAGCGGCCGAAAGGAAAGCTACGGGGCGCTACCGCTGCCTCCGGTTTTAAGCGCTACTGGCGCTCGCACTGAGGCGCGGGGCTGCGCGGCCTCCTCTTATAGCGCCGCCGCCGCCGCCGCT